>JAQGAO010002248.1:0-20364 GCA_034697705.1 Ommatoiulus sabulosus | reverse complement strand
GCGAACGCGTTGCAAGCAACGCGAGCGCGATTGCGAGGCCTTGCGCGAAACGCAGCTCAAGTGGAAACCCAGCTTTACGGTGTTTAGTTTGCACCGTAAACCGAAAGATAGCCCATCCTTGTCTCGATCATATATACATGTACAGTACATCGAAAAATAGGACAGTGTTGAGCATCTGTTTCTATAGAGCTAGGAATATTTAAAAAAGACTTAAATGCAGATTAAGATAATTTTTAGTGGCGGTCAGTAAGAGATTACATGTTTATAGTCAGTTTATATAAGGTGATTATAGGACGATGTTTCGATCATGTCAAACCCAGCTGGACCAACTTTGCCAAGGCCACAATAGTTCGCCCATTGATATCAAAAGCGGACAAATAACTGATTTCTTACCGTTTCAATATATTCGGGTTTGTTATAATATATATCTTGTAATTCCATATTTAACTATTAAAACACTACAGATCGTTCGAATCGGTAGTCAAGTTAACCGGAAGTAGTGAGCCGTGTCAAATCCTACGCATTCTATACAAATTTAAATCTGCCATGATTTTTAGCATTAGTGTTAAGTGCTTATTTTATTACTTGAAATTGCTAGGGCATGTTGCATTTCTTTCCTAATGTACCTTATTTAACCATGAAATTTTTCATGGGTTTTAAAACTCATCAATTAAATTTCTGAAAAATACAAAGCTTTCGGTGGGAGTATGGACTGTGAAAGGAATAGCCGCCTTCAGTTCGACCAATCAGAGTGAGTCAACTACCCGATGACGTCAGGCCTTTCCAGTTTCGTTCGGTTCCAAAACAATTCGCACGCCTTCCCAAACCAAGGGAAAGTTTCAATAGATCATGGATTCTTTACGGGAGCAAGTTATGATAAATCAATTTGTTTTGGCAGCGGGATGTGCCAGAGAACAAGCAAAACAATTATTACAAGCTGCCCATTGGCAATTTGAGGTAAGCAACGCCGAATATTTGACCGTGTCTACGTTTTTCAAAGCGTTCCGAGCCCGAGGAAAGACGTTCACTACTGTTTGTTTTGATATGCTGAATGTCGCCATTTTCGTTTTATTGCCAATATGGGTCATGTTTATGTTCGCCTAACCGTGCGATTTTGACTTTCTACTTTCAGACAGCCTTAAGCATATTCTTCCAAGAAGCAACAATACCAACATGTCATAATTGTCACGGCCATCACCCACCTCATCATCATCATGGGCATTTAAATCCAGTAAGTACATAATCTTTTGGTTATTTGACTTCGTTTATCCGAACGTTTTCGGGCAATCAACGCAATGTTTTCCCAAGAAATTAATTTGAAAATGCGGCGATTTGTTTGTTTGTTCGTGTATTTTTAACGTCGGTTCTATAAGCGGTGATTGTACAAATCCTTTCATGTACCGTCGTAAACACAGAATAGAATCTATGATAATAAATAGGGTGGGCAAATGGTACGTTGTCAACAAAGTTTCTAATCTTTAACATGCGCATATTGAAATGCATTTAGTATATGCATATGAATGTGTGCGTGTGATAGAAAAACCAGAATCGTATGGCAACAAAGTTAGCATTGGATATGTTATGTTGACCTTTGATTCATTTTCTTAGCTTTAATTCCTCGCTGACGTCGCGTATCATAATTTAATTGTTCCATAAATATATATCTATACCAGCAAGGATGATAAATGATTGACGTTATTATCCAGCGTGATAAGATTGTCTTCCTTCCTTTATATAATTGTTTAATGTTTACAAATCGTGGCAATAATAATTGTAGAGATTTAGATTACACAGTGACACAAGCTCAGGTTCATTAATTAAAATCGATCCTGCTGGATTTAGTAAATTCCGAATGTTTCTTGCAGTAAAATGGTCAATATTATTCAGATTAATTCAGATGAGAAAGAATTAATGAAGCTTATTTGAGGCTATTTCATTAGCAGCGACTTGAGTAATCACAAACTATTTGCGAGTGAAGAACTATATATATATAGGGTTATTTTGATGCATGATATGTAGGTGATCATAATTTTCATAGTATATGCGTGTGTATTACCATTACCGAGCTACTTGCATGTGCAATGCAAATGATACATTCAAGCCTTCTGCGTGATTACTCCAGCTATTACAGAAGCTGAACTTGAAACCTTTTTTAGTTACTCTAAATTCAAGGTTACTTTGAAGTGTGTGATGAAATCAGGACATTTGTTCATTATGGCTCTAATGCTACTTTAGCCTTTTTTGCCAAGTCAAAGCCTATGAATCTGTTAAGTAAGACATGTACTTTTGAAAAATACATTTAATTGCAGTGTAAACCATGGACTATGTAAAATTATTATTGCTGTAGGAATAACAAGGAAATCTATATCTGCAGCGTTTTAACATCAATAGCTTATGTACACGTGCCTAAAATGTGTTGTCAAATTTAAATTCAGAAATGCATCATGTAGGCTATACCCATCTGAAGACCAATGCCGAATGCTATTTTAGTCCATGATTAATCAAAATTTTATTTATTGTCCTAATGTGGACTCTTTAAGTCCTGGTTGTTTTGAAATGTTTGGTTTACTGCTGTAAAATGGAAATATATTTTGACATCTTGCTGTGACAGATTTCTGCAATTAAGTTAGCATGCTGATTGATATGCAACCAGGTTGTAATTCTTTGTCCTAAATCAAATAGAAGAGGTTGTTTATACCAGTGAATCATGTGGTGTTATGAATTTCAACGTTTTATTATTTGAATCATATGATCGCTCTGAAGAATGGAGTGAGGATGAGGGTAAGAGGAGAGGGAGTGTATGGGAACTGGTTTTTGAACGAATGTCATGCAGGAATCCGTCCCATTTCCTGTTTCCCTATCTGTAGGCCTAGGCTTAAACGTACTTTATTTGCAAACAGTTTATTCTGACATGAATAATGGATCAGCATTTCTTTTTTTTCTTCCTGGCAAGTGCAGCCAATATTTTATGCAATAAACCTGAGAATGTTGTATATATTTCTCATGATTGCATAATATGAAACTTTATTATAACTTGTAAATGTACTAACATGTATGGCCACAATGAATGGACAATAATAATAATCAATGTACTAACTAGTGTTGAGGAATCTCAGCTTTAATGCTACAGTACACTATCTGTGCATTATTTTACATTTGATTCGATAAACTGTAGATATGCATAAGCATATACTGTAAATTTGTTGTTGTATAGATTGTTTTTGTAAACCATAAGATATTCATAGCGCCTGAATTGCTCATACATGTAGCTTGTTGCCAAGGGTTGATACTAGCATTTTCTTTGCCCTTATTGGTTGTTCATTAAACTTTTTTAAGTGCTTAAATTAAATGTTTATTACATTTTGTAGGGAATTTATGTTCTGTAAGAAGTAATTAATGATGTCTAAATTTGCTCCAGTTGTAGATAAGCCTTAATTTCCAAGTCTTCACACAATTTGAGTGTGATATGATAAGCACGGGGCAATAAAATGTGGATTATTAGAAATTAGCAACGAGAGTGGCGCTACTGGCACCTTACAGGAATTTATTTTTTCACCATAAACTTACATGTACATTATATAAATAAATTTAATGCCTTTTATAATTATGTAATCTAATTAACATACACTGTAACATTAACGTCATTTCCTATTTTTGTAGAACGTTTTTAGGCTTTCATATTCAAATATGCTACATGTAGGTATATTTAATAACGATTTTCAACAACATTTAATCTTTACAGTATATGTGATAACATATAATATTTATTTTTAAATATCAAATTCGATAATAATTACGTATTTATATAGCATCACATTAGATAATTCTTCATGGCCCTATGTATATGTGAATAATTAATATTATATTTAATAACGATTCCTTACATACAGATATAAAGCATTACATTTTCAGATATATTTGCTTTTGAAAATTGCTATCTGTGAAGAGATTGTTACATCACATGATTGATTTAAAACATTCACTTGTTGAACGAACAACTTTGCAAAGTATAGTAGTGTACAGCATAGCCCTCAGGTCCTAAACTGGGCCCCCTACCTAGCACTAGTCTAAGGTTATGATGATCTACTGGATTTAGGATTAAATGAGAAATTGAATATACATGTAGGCCCTAGTTATTAAATAAAAACAATTATGGATCCACCATGCCAGCATCCCCCTCTCACCCCAGGCCCCCAGGTACAGTAATCTCTGTCAGCCCCTGTTCCTCGTGGGAACTTGGTGTGCAACATACAGTAGGCCTATGTGCAGATTTCGTCAGCATGCATATATCACTTGACATTTCATTCATTCATTCCATTGGCGAAAATTACCGGGAGGCAGTGATTCGATGAAAAGGTCACGTGATGTAGCCCCATATGTAACTCTGCATAAGGTCCATTGTGCAGATCCAGCAAACAAGTTGATCATGTACATTTGATGTTTCTGCTTCTGTCCTATCATAATCTTACACGTTTGGTCTGTTCAGTGCATTATATCGTGGATAGTGAACTCTTGTATTTATGTAGTGAGGGGATCCACTGGTGTCTGAAATAGAATACTTTGGCACGCATTTGGAACTTCAAGGAGCATTTTGAAACTGTTTGGCAACCATTACCTAAATAACTTGTTTTGTGATGCACATAGAATTGAGCGTTCAGCTGGTAGATTAGTATCAGCAAGGGCATATTTGACGGTACATTTTATAGGAACACCAATTTGTAAATTTTACTGGGCACTGTCACCTTTATTTTCACATTCTAAAGTGATATGCAATAGACATTGGCCCCCTGCCCTGGAAAAGTGAGGGAACGTACTTGAAGATACATGATGTAAATTAAGCATATTGATGTTCTCACAATCCAAAATTAAAGTTGTCACGTGGTTAGCTTAGAGCCCATTTGCAAAAATTTCTAAAATTTTCCCAGTAGGCCTACAAATTTGCAAAAGTTTCAATGGTTTCCGAATACTAATATGAAATTTGTCCAACAGTTTCCGAGTTCAAATTTGCAAAATTCTCAATCTTTTCAGCGTACAAGTTTTAAAAAGAAAATTACATTTTCCGAAAAAAAATTTCATGCTGATTTTGTACAGTTTTTTAAATTTTTCTTTGTTCATTTTAAAAATGTTTCAAAATTGTCATTAGTAAATTTTGCAAAATATTGAATAACATTGGCATATGTTAATTTTGACATTGTCATTGGTCAGAGAAATTTGTTTAAAAACCTGGAAAAGTCAGGGAAGTTGTAATTGTAATTTCTGTGAGAACCCTGAAGAATATCTCGTGGTTTATGATTTTTTACTGTCATTACTTGAATTCGTGTAGATCTATAGCTAGTTTTTATCCCTACATTTTTATGGAACATATCTTTTGTATTGTTGTTAATAATAGGTAGTAATATTAGGTTCAGCTCTGATATTTTTAGAAAAATTATTCATGTAAAAACACCCCTACAGCATTCTTATTCGATTTGTAACCTCGGTCTACCTACAGATCCAGTTGCAATAAATTGTTTCAAGTCTTCATTTACAGTTTTTGTTCACCGGTTATATTGGATTTCACGATTAGCATTATTCGTTCAGTAAACCCGCTCCCACGTTTTTTCCAATCTTCAAAACGTCTAAGCTAATTTGCTTTTGGAAAAGATACCTTTTTTCATCCAGTTTAAACTGCTAGATACTAATACTGTAACACGTTTCACGTTTATTTTACATTCAGCTTGAAAGTTTGTTTATTCACGTCTTGCACACGTGAACTGAGCAGGTTTTCAGTACATGTATCCATATTGCACTTTTGATGATTAGTTGAACATTTAAAATTACCTTATTTGCACATAAATGCGACATGTTAAAGTAATAGATAGGGACAACTCGACTTCTTTAGCTCGAGCCACACATGTACTGTATAATTTCTAAATTTTTGATATTGCTTACTAAAAGCCCATACTGCAAAGTTCAACTATCTAAACTTCCGGGTTTCTCCAAACATGGAAAACCTGGAAAAGTCAGGGAAATTCAACGTGTTAATGTTGTCACAATCCAGAATTAATGTTTCCACGTGGTTAGCCGAGGGCCTCTTTGCAAAATTTTTTAAATTTTCCCAGTACAAATTTGCGAAATGTTCACTAATTTTAGAGGATCAATTTTCAACACTTTATGAGGACACATTTGCAAAATTTTCGATCTTTTCCTCAGACAAACTTGAGAAACTTTTCACATTTTCCGAGTACAAATTTGCAAAATTTTCAGCAGTTTCCAAAAACAAATTTGCAAAACTTTTAAACTTTTCGTATTATAAATTTGCAACATTTCTAACATTTTCAGCCCACATTTTCAAAATTGTAACTGAGAGTACAGATTTGTAAAATTTTCAACAGATTCCGAGGACAAATTTGCAAAATTCTGAACCTTTTTCAGAGTACAATTTTTCAAAATTGTCTACATTTGCCGAATACAAATTTGTCAAATTTTCCACAAAAAAAAATGTCATGCTTATTTTGTAACATTTTTGTAATATTGTCCTGTGTCGATTTTGCAAAATTGTGGATAACATTGGCATATGGCTATTTTGACGTTGTCATTGGTCAGGGAAGTTTGTTTAATAATCTGGAAAAGTCAGGGAAGTTGATAGCGACATTTCTGAGGGAACCCTCTACTTATGAAACTTTCAACTATATACTGTACATGTACTGTATGTTGATAAAATTAATCAATCATAATTCATTGTACTTATTTGCAATTGTCATTCGTGAAAATAAATTTGGGCATATGTAGGCTACACTGTAATTCTGCATGATCAAGGGTAAGCAAGTATTGCAATTTATACAGGTACATATACATGTACATGTAGTGTTAGACAGACTGTGAAAATACTATGAACGTACGATGTTTTGTTTTTGTTTGCCTGACCCTGTGCGCATATGCTGTAGCTCCTGAACATATATTTTTCCTGACATATCTCCGTGGTAAATTACATTAGAGGTGGGTCACTGACACTTCGTTTAGCTCAAAATTCCCCTGTTGTTGCCAAGAGGTCACTATACTTGTTATTGTTTATGTTTATTATTAAAAAATGATAGAGGACAAGCAGGAAATGAAATTGAACAATGTCCCATAATGGACCTTGCTACGGTTAATCTCTAGTTTTACAAATAAAAAAACAACCCCCCCCCTATTTCCCCTCACCTCCTCTAGGCAATTTAAATATTTTTTTACCATTAATGATTTGTAAGCCTTTCAGTTTAGCCAGACACGTGTACCTCAATATACTACGTCATAATTTATTAGCTTAGTGCAGAAAAATTAAATATTTAAGTTGAGTTTGTGCCATATCAGGATTATGTTCCAAAACATACAGCTGATATTGTCAAGGAATAATGCCTCTATAAATGTCTAAAAGTCATGAAAATGCCATCGAAGTCACCGGATACTGATATGTGATAGAAAACCTTTGCGCCAAACTTTAGATAGAGATAAGAAACCACTCCGTTTTCAATAAAGACAATTTAAAATAGCCATGCAAGAAGAATGAAACAAGAATAGTCCCAAATTACACAAAAAACCTTGCGAAATCTTATCCAAATCGCCTAAGAAATCAGAAGAAAGAGGGTTTGTCAATAAAATACTAAAGTACAAGGGATTCAAAGACTAATTACTTTTACGAAGTCAATAAGTTATCGTATCATTGATACTCTGACATTAATTTGCTGTATCATTTTCACTTTGACGTGGATTTTCGTAATTATTTGTGTTATTTAGAATTTATTTGATGTTTGTATTCTCTTATTTCATATGTAATTAACCTCACATTTAATTACTATAAAATTCCAAATTATTTTTCCACTTTAAATTTTAAATCTGAACTGCGTATAGTGCCATTGCATGCGGGTGTATCATTTTCACGTTGAGAAACTAATGTAGTTGCACGTATCTCAGAATAGTAAACTTCTTGATCAAGTGAATTATCCTTTTTTTGATTCTTGAACATGCACAGATATTTTGAAGGTAATTCACTGATCCTCCCTTCTTTCCTTTGATTCATGGGGTGATTTTCAAGTAGGCCTACCTATTAGTAGTCCATCTTATATTGTTAGGGTACAGTACATTTTCTGATGTTAGCAAGCCATATATCGATCATTCTGGAAGTTGAGGATACTCTTAATTAATAAGTAATACAGTAATGTGCATTATGTATTATTTGTTATCATATATCTTAATCATATCACTATTATTACTTTTTTTTAGATGTGTACGCCTGCAAATACCCCTGCCACACCACCAAATTTTCCTGATGCACTGATGGCATTCTCAAAAATGTCCACATCCGAAAAACTCAGCTCGTCTCCAGCAGGAATTTTCTCCACCTCACCCAGTCAAAAAGCCAATATGGCGACGGCTACACAGCCCCAAAGTATGGAAGTGGAAGCACAAAGATAAGAGGAGACTTGTTGAAAAAAGTAATATCTTCCTTTAGTTTTGTTGGCGCTTGTGCACTTTTAAGCGTCATCCTCGTCAGTGTTGTCGTCCTCATCAGCAGCAAGTGAGGAACAGATCCCCCTGGACCTTATCAAGTCAACCAATAATACCACTTTTCACAACCAGAAGAACATTTCATAATTCAGCCAGTCTTTCAGATATATATATCTCATGCACTTGGAGATAAGATGAAAAACCGTGAATTTCACTAGACGACCAGCGGCAGTTAAGCCGGTTTATTTTTTACCAGCCGTTGTTAATGTGTTGTTTTGCTTGTGACCAGTTTGCGTTTGCTTCTCTCGTATTGTAGTCGCGGACTCAAAATCAGCCCTTCTCCATTGAAGTCGCCATGCCAATAACCTACTGAGGTATTAACACATTGATCAATATTTTTAAAATACTTTGTCTCTGCACAGATATGTACTTAATGTTAGCCAGTTATCCCCCAGCTCATATTTGCCAAAATATTTCACATTGGTTTTCCACTTCTGCTATGTGTGCCAGTAGCATTGACTATTATGGCTGACGCATTTTACAATCACTCGTGTGTTGCCAGAGATGACCACAAAGCAGTTGTAGGTTTTCACAAAGATTTATCTCTGGGAACATTCTTCCTCATTTCTCATCATTGTTCATCTTGCATTCATCGTTCCTGTAAAATTTAAATCAGCCACTGCGATATGTTGAGTTCAAGTTACATTTAATATATGTAACCAAGGTATCCTTCAAGGCTGGCCTTGCTTTTGCATTGTAAGCTTTGGGAGTTTGGTATTGGTTTCTTGTTATTTTCCTAAATCATTCTGATTTGCAAGGGTAAATGTCATGATATTGCGTAACATTTGTTGTAATATGAGGCTATTCCAGTACATTCAGTGAATATTATGCTCAAGCATAAACTAATGATTCTTGAAAGAGTTCTTTAATGCAGACTATAAGGATTAAGAAAAGTCATCAGTCTTAAGAAAATCTCAAAAATCAATAGTCAGACGAATTCCAGAAAGTCAAAAGCTTTCTATGATGTGAAATTAATGTCGCAGGTTTATTGAGGCTCTTGCCAAGTTATATATTATGCTATATGATCAAGAGTATGAATACGATCCTTCAAAATCCAAATATGGCCCATAGTCATAAGGGAATAGATTTCATATTAGAACAATTGTTTATCATTGAGATGAACGTACAGCTTTTAAGCGTTTAGTTGATGGGAAAGGCAGTGTTATGTTAAAAAAAAACCATCCCTTAGGATACCTTAATTGAAATTCCTCATTTTCCTCATGCAATGGACCTTATGCAGAGTTACGTATGGGGCTATAGTCACGTGATCTTTTCATCGAATCAGCAACTTGAAGAACGTGCCTCGGCACTGCCTCCTAGTTATTTGCATGGTTATAAGCATCACATGATATATGCATGCTGACGAAATCTGTATAAGGTCCATTGAGGCATTTGCTTATATCGTCATTTATGTTAACAGGTTATCCGAAATCAAAGCTTTTCAATGAGTTCTAACAATGGAAATCTATCATTCTTTGCATATTGTTGAAGAAGCTACGCGGAACAAGTCATTAATCATCAAAAATTGCTTTATAATAATGCCAACATGTAGAAAAATTTACTCAGCTTTCTACTTCTGTCAAAGTTTAATTGTTGCAAGATTGGACTGTAAAGTATGTATTGATCTCATTAATTATGCTTTTGAATAAGCGTTGGGTATAACTAATATAAAACATGCGAGACTGCAGTTTGGTACCTTCTACCACAATTTGAAAGAAAGCCATGGGTTTACTGTATTTAGAATCTGATTACCATTGCTACAAAAGTAACAGTGTCATCTTCAGTGTAGTATGAAAACTACAAAAGTCATATTTCTTAATTGACTTTCAGGTCCAATGCAATCATACAGACTTTTGAATTGAACGTTTGTTTTTAAAAATTTTGTTAACTGGTATATAAGGCATCGCTGTATATCAGGTACCTGCGTGGAGTTATTTCTAAAAATAACTTGAAACTCAGATGTAGCAGTGGACGAATTCATGACAGAGCTGCATTTCCTATTCCCAATCAAGTACCTATATTATTTAGGAAATTGAAAGGCTTCAGTTTTCGTATAGTAGTGTATGTAGATTTTGTCTCCCATGATATAGATTGTGGTGGTTGGCTGGAACTCGAGCTTCAGTTAAGAAAAGTTAGTTTGGCAGAATTTAAATAAGTCATGAATATATATTGTACAGTTTTTTTTCTCCAATTTTCATGTTTAGAATGTCACCTCCATGCTATCATTTTTTTTAGTTTCATTTCATAATAATAATTTAGAAAATGTTTTTCTTTGTTTTTCTACATGAATGATTGCCCCTTGTACGAAACGTTGGTAATCATCTTCAGTTGTTACCAATTGGACATCATTTGTTTATATGGAAAGAGTTTTTGTTCTTTTTTTGTGTCAAAAGATTGAAAATAAATCCTAGAAGTAATTTTATTAGGTTAATTTTCAAGTATAACAGGAGACACTGAAACTCAAACTTTATTAAAATGTGTGGGTCTGATGATGCTAAATTTTCACTATTGTGATCAACATTCGAATGCATATTATGCCGTTTTTTATTTTCACTTTTCCTTGGCATATCATCAACGTTGCTCTAAACCTTTTTCATTGACGTCGTCAGATCAGTTTCGTTTAGAAATAATCTACACATTAATTCCAGGTCCATATTTTTTTTCTTCAAATTTCTCTCAAATCATTGGTAATCTGCCATAAATTGTTTGTACCTGGCTCACTACAAGGAAATATCCAACAATTTTTTAAGTTTGAATTACAAGGACATTTGATGAAAAAAGTATAAACTAAATGGATACTGTATATGAAATATTTTTTTGATTTTTTGAAAACTATCTAAAGGCATTGAATATTGTTGGTGTGCAAAATGGGGTATGATCAAAATATTTCATAATTATTTCAATTGCATTTATAATTTGTTTTATTCTTCAATCAGGATTTTGGTGTAGCACATACCAAAGAACACAAAGGTAATGTAATCATCTGCATTTCACCTTTTTGCATCAGATTTAATTCCCAAGTCTATGAATTATTATATGTATTATGGATAGCAAATAGTGTTGATTCACAAGGGGTACTCAAAATGACATTGCAGTTTTGCACTTTAACTACCTGCCTTCTGGTATAATTTGGCCATGCATGTGAATTAGACAAGTGGTTCTGCAAAGTCCATTTGTTTTAGTGTCCAATGAGGAAATAACACACTTTTGGTCAGTAGATCCAGTTTGTTAAGGGCCTAAAGGGCGTTTGTCGCACTGACTTGTGTTATTCATTCAATCACAGTTAATTGCAAAATTTAAGCTAGTGCAAGCCAATCACAGAGCTCCATTCTCAATGGGCAGCTTATGGCAGTTTTTGAGGACACCTTTGCAGTTCCACTAAAATTAGTTCGTATGTTGGAGAACCGCTATTGAATATACTGTATTATGTAAGATGTTAGTGGATTTTCAATGTTGGTCTTTTTCTGCTATGAGGCTAAACACCAATGCCACGAGATATGCCATCATCACCTACCTTGGAATTTTGCCTACGAAGGGGGATCTCTAACGTGCAGAGATCAAACGGGACCTTGGTTTAAACTTACCCAAAAGAGCCGCCACTTAGAGAGTTTTGCACATCCGGAAAATTCTCACCGACCTCGACCGACGAGCGAACCCCACTAGTAAGGAACGAATGGCTAGCGTATAAACCACTCGACCATCGGTGCCGACAATATGTAAGATGTATCATCACCATTGCCTCAAAATAGTTCTTGAGAACATATACAGGGTGGGCAATTAAAAAGTAAGCCAACTTTATAAAAAACATAAAATGGTTATTTGTTAATGGAATTTAATGAAAATTCGTACATGTGTACTTAAATAGGATACAAAAAATCCAACCTTTCTCCGGAAACTGTCTCAAAAATTGCCTAGCACTGAGTCTGTACTTTTTCGTTTTACACAAAAAACTTATCACGGTTTTTCTTCTTCAGTGAATGCCATTTTGAAAGACAAATTCGAATGATTATATCATTAAAAAAGAACGTGAACGAGGGCAATTCGAAAGTAAGAGAACAACAATATTTGTACAAATTTTCATTAAATTCCATTAACAAATAATCATTTTATGATTTTTATAAAGTTTGCTTACGCTTTATTGGCCCACACTGTACAATATTGCATGCTTATTAAATAACAAAAAATTACATTCTGTATTCTATTTTACATTTATTGAAATTTAAGTTAACACAGCGTAGTAAAAATCACCTTAATACATTTATTGTATTGCCTACTGTTGGATCACCAACTGATTTCTCAACCAAAGAGGTTTTATTGATTGGTCTGTTTTTCATTTGAAACTGAAGCTTATGACCTGTTAAAAAATGTGGAATTAATGTTTGATACTCATAAATATTAAATGGTTTTGCAATAAACACCATTTCAATAAATCAAAGACACTTACCTGGACAACTTATGTTATCACTGGAACATTTTGTCTTACAGCATGATTTGCATAGATTGTAAGTGCACTTGGATCCCTTTAAAATATTAACAATAACACATTTACTAAACTGCCAAGGAAGTAAATTGAGATGGTGAATGCATTGAATTTTTGAAATTAATTACTTTAGGATTTTGACATGAACCACAGAGTTGATAATCCCTTTTTCTATTTCCAGTAAAGCATTTCTTTGGGTTCTTCATGAGTTTTTTCAACTTTTTCTTTGACAGGTTGCAATCACAATTGCTATCAACTGATCTCTTGTGTCCATTTGACAGGACGTCAAAGTCGGAAGTAATGGACTTTTGTATTTCATCTGCATCCACAGGTGGGGCATCTTGTTTGCTCAAATGGGTTAAAGTTGGGCTAGGAAATTGCAACATACACCATTGGAATATGTAAGTACAACTAAAATAGCACAAATATTTTACATACTCAGGGCGCACATAAGGCTGGCATATCCAAGGAGGAAATGTTAGTTTAGGATGTCTTGTATCTGGTGGTTGTTTCCATGTCTTGTTTTCCTGGAAAGGAGAAAATTTAAAACAAATTATACAAGCAATTACTAATAGTATTACTATTAAGAAACCTTTGGACATCACAGGGTCAACAATACCATAAATCGCTCCTTGAGTTTCTTGCCAACGTTAGCGAATGAAGTGATATCTCCCGATTTAGCAAGTTCATCCCTGAGGTCAAAATTATCAGCAATTGTAAAACTGGAAAAATAAGGCAATTAAAATGTTGCATCTTTTATTAGGAAAATAAACATAAGTTCGTATTTCCATATCAGTCACAATGTATTACCAGTGATGAAACAGTTTAAACAAATGTCCACGTACATAGGACAATGGGCAAGGATGCTTCTTTAAAATTTCCATATATTCATCAGCCATTTCCCAAACTGGTGGATTCAGACCTCTAAATAAGGCAGGATTATGCAAGTTACCTTCTGAAATAAGAAATCAAACGAACTGAGATTAAAATCAAACACATGTTTAAAGTCAGGGAAAAGTGACAAAACAATTACCAGCTGTCATCACACCATCCACTCCAGTTTCTTCTAAACACCGTTCAACATCAATTTTGTATTGAATATTTCCATTAGCAAATACAGGAATTGAAACATTTTCCCTGGCAATTTAAAAAAAAATATGTTGGATTACAGTATCTTTCTCAGTGTATTGATAAATACCAATCTAAAATTACATAATTATATTGAAGTGGTTACTTCACAGCACGAATGTGTTCCCAGCTTGCTATGCCTGTTAAAGGTCCTTTCTGGTCCCTTGTTCGACCATGAACGGTCAAAAGCTGAAATATATAAATGCTGCCCTTTTTCATGCGACAAAAAAATAATAATAAAAAGACAAAATTTCAACATATATTACTTGGCATCCAGCAGATTCCAACATTTGCGCATATTTCACCGTTTTTCCAATATCCTCGAACACTCTTATTTTGCATGTTACGGGAATGTCCAATTCTTTATTCACCAAGTTAACTGGAAAACAATATGGTAATAATTCCAAAAATGACTGCATTTTACTATTGTGAGATCGTTAATCACGGTATTAATTTGATTTTGTAAAATGTAAAACTACACCCCGATCTGCATTTATCACAAAGCAAACTGAATTAATATTAGAACTAGCATGGGGCAATATTTTAAATTCAATACATAACTTAAATATGAAGGTAGATTGATTTCAAAGGCAAAAATAATTTTAGCTATACCCATTTTGTAAATAAGATCCCATTCATCTTGCAGAAATGCACCATAATGCCCTTTCTTGGCTATACTTTGTGGACAACCCAAATTTAGATCTACGGCATCACATTGCCCAGCAATAAGACGGACTGCTTCCACCAACACTTTAGGGTCGTTTGCACAAAACTGAAAGGTTCATAAAAAGCCTTTTTTAATCATTTCGTAAAATTCATAAAAGCACAAAGATATTTAAGCTTCATATAATGAATGAAGATCATATATTTTTACCTGGACAATTAAGGGACGATCTTCATGACAGGAAACAAAATTTTCTTTTCTGTATCGAAGATCCTTGACAAACACGGAAGCATGAAGCATTGGTGTGAAGCACAATTCAGCACCGTATTTTCTGCTAAGTAATCGCCACGCAAGCTCGCTTTGATCTACCATTGGTGCAACGACGTACCTGGCTCCTTTTAAGTCATTTTTCCAAAAATCGAAAGCAGTTTGCTTTGGCATCGTTCTGTTAAAAGTGCTTTTATAACAGGGAATCTATATATATAACAAACATGCATGAAATGTGGATAAATCGAAGGACTAAAATAATTAACACACATGTATATTTATATATTTTCATGCATTTGCATACCTTTTTACTTACATTAATATAAAACACTGTTTAGATAAATAAAAATGCTGCTATAAAAATAAACGTGTACACAAAAAAATTACAGTGTGTGATAAAATACACACAATTTACAGCCAACAGGTGCTGCCACCTGTTTTTAAAAAGACGTCTGCTAGCAGCTTTCATGCGACTATTTTGAATGTTGGTTGATGATGCTCAAATATAAACACTAGTTAATTTTATTTCTTGGAATTATGAGTGCCGAGAGACGTGTCTGCGTTGTTGTAGTGGGTGATATTGGTAGGAGTCCACGGATGACATTTCATTCCCTTTCGTTAGCCAAAAATGGTTTTAAAGTGGATCTTGTAGGCTATGGTGGTAAGCCTACATCAAAGAATTTACACGTATAGAGTTTCTTAAATTTGAAATATGCAAAGCAATAATAACTAATTTATTTTCCACGTCATGATTTTACATTTGCATAAAATGAAGGCAGTCAACCAAGTGAAAGCTTATTGGAAAATGAAAATATTGCACTAACCATTATGTCAGAACCACCTGGATTCGTTAAAAGTAAGCAGATTTTTATAAGTCTGAGAGCAAGATAGTTTACTTTTTGGCTAGTTTTAGCTTAGCTGCAGGCTTTAACACCATATTGAATTTTTTTTTGAGTCATATATTTTAATATATCACTTTCAACATATATAGTTTATATATACCATTTTAATTGCAGGTTTTCCCTTGATTATGGGATATGGATTTAAACTCATATGGGTATTTTTGGCTCTCTTTTTTACACTAATTAAACTTCCTCGCCCGAGCCATATTTTGGTACAGGTACTATATGCAGAATTTTGAGTAATTTCACTTGAATCAGGTTAATTAGAACATAAGATTAATTTTGACCGTCGTTTATATAAATTTGACAGACATGGTCTGTCATATGTGTATATATATACATGTAATGTATTTATATATGTAAATGTCCTTTAAAACTATTAAGTTTGCATACAAAACTTATCTTTCCTGTATGACCGTATGTATTCATTAAATACAGTATGAATTTCTGTATGGCGGCATGAATTTCCCAACTTCATCGTTGTTGTGGAGACCCAAAACATCCAAATACTGGAGCTGTTATGCAACTCATTAAATTTCACTTGCTTTTGTCAAATATAATGTATATAGGCTATATACTGTGTATGCATCCTAAATGTCTTTGCTGATTGTGCTTGCCACGACTTCTGATACATAAATCAAATTTTCAAATGTTTTTAAATACATATTTTTCCCTAATTCATAGAATATTGTTTTATTATCAAGTTCCTTGCCTAATTATTCTAATTTGTTCTAATTAACCTGATATGCTTGTACAAAGTACAAGTTTGCATATTGTTAAAAATAATATTTGGTGTTTTAATCATTGTGCAGAACCCCCCTTCTGTCCCTATGTTGGCTGTTGTAGCGTTTTATTCATACTGCAGATCATGTAAGATGATTGTTGATTGGCATAACTATGGTTTCACGATCCTCGGCTTAACAATGGGAATCAACAGTCCATTAGTGAAATTTACAAAATGGTATGATTTGTTTCTTATTCCAATACGATTAAATAATTATTAAATCGAATCTAGAATTTTAAATTTACCATTTGTTTATGTTTTTATGAGCTATTTAGGTTTGAGTTCTACTTTGCAAAGAAAGCTGATGCCCATTTATGTGTTACTGAAGCTATGAAATTGGATTTAGAAAATAATAAACAAATCAGGTATAAATGATTGTAATATTTTTATAAAAGTCAATATTACGAATTCGATTTGTTTTTCATGTATTTACTATTTGGTTTAGAACTATTATTTTCTTCTGCTGAGTGAGTGACATTGCTACAAATATTTTAACGTCACAAGGCATTAATTGTATTTATTTTACTTTATGTTGTTATAAACAAATCCAACGATGTTATAAAACAAAAATCTGCAAAATAAAATATTTATGAAATATACATTTCTTCAATTTTATTGAAACATTTTAAATTATATTCTTTATTGGAAACACAAATGTTGAAACTTAAAACCCTGTTATTGACCAAATCTAGGCTGTGTATTTTGATAGTTATAAAGCTTACATGATCCTATTTTTGACCATTTTAGAGCGTCAGTTCTATACGATAGACCACCTGATATCTTTCACCCAATACCTTTGGATGATAAACATCAGTTGTTTTACAAATTGAGTAAAGAGTATTCAGTATTTCAAGCAAAGTAAATACATCTGTATAATTTATAATTATTAGCTCTGTTTGCAGAATTTCAAATTTAATCTATTTTGTACTATAGGGACAATAATGACGTCTTACTAAAAACTGCTTTTACAATTGAAGACGAAAATGGTGTTGACTATTATGGTAATAGGCCAGCTTTAATTGTAAGCAGCACTAGTTGGACACCAGATGAGGATTTTTCAATATTGGTAGATGCTCTTGAAGGTATGTTTTGAGTTTATAATTATCAGTTATTTAAATTAATCTCTAGTATAACATCAAATTGAATTCTTATTCCTAAATAGCATATGACAACGTGCTTCAAAATGAGGACCACTTAAATTTGCCAGATATATTGTGTGTAATTACAGGTAGGTAATAAATAAATTTGAAAATATTATTCAGTTGACCAAAATAATAAAACCAAATTTAGCGAAAATGTCTGGATAATTGTTTTTCAAAGAAATCTTCCATACATATGTTTAATTTGATAGAATTTACTTTCATAAAATACTTCATTTTAACCTACAAAACCTTTTCTAGGTAAAGGGCCAATGAAAGAGTTCTACGCTAATGATATTGCTTCACGGCATCTAAGTCACGTAAAGTTCTGTTTGCCATGGCTAACAGCTGAGGATTATCCTAAATTATTAGGTAAGTATTCCACCTACTAATGTATCATTGGCATCAATATTTTAGGGTTGTACAATAATTTAATACATCACAAATTAACTACTTTAGTATAGAAAAATAATTTCTTTCATTGAGATGAATTTATTTACTACATGTATATCTCAAATTTGATTGCTGTTATTTTTTTTCTCCAATCTATTCATCCATGTAGATGCTAACCACATTTTTAAAATTAGTCATCAGTCTAAAAGTTCATTATAGATTAGTCAAATTTATAATTAATTTATGCAAAGCTTATTATAAGTATTGAAAGACAAATTGCACCTCACTCAAATTAAATAATAGAAACTCCCTTAATGTGAAAATTCTGCATAGATTAATTGTTGGATGTTTATTTCTGAAATTGTTTTAAATATTTTTGGTCTCGACATGCATGCATATTTCTCAAAATTACTTGCTCCCTTATTGTTACATGATTTATTTTAGCATGTGCAGATTTAGGTATTAGTCTCCACACCTCATCAAGTGGTCTGGATTTGCCAATGAAAGTAGTGGATATGTTTGGGTGTGGCCTACCTGTTCTAGCCCATGATTTTACTTGGTAAGTACTACAGAAAGCGTTTAACAATTCAGATTCCAAAAATCCAAACCACCCTAGGATTTTTGAACTTGTAATTTTGAAGTTGATTATCTATAGATTGTGCTATGTTTCTTTGCATAGTGTTGCAGAACTAGTAAAGCACAATGAAAATGGATTAGTATTTCACAGTTCTCAGGAATTAGCAAATCATTTCCAGGTATAACCTTTTTTATTTTTTTGCAAAGAATTTCAAAAACAATCGTACATGTTAATTACATTGTCAAGAAGCCAAAATTATGTTCACTGTTATTTAATGTAATACCATACAGTGGATAATAATGCAACTTAATATTGATGAACACATAAAAGATACCCTATCACATTTTAAGATTTCTTTTCAAGGAGTTGCTCGGAGGCTTTCCAGACCTAGTATCGGGTAAAATCGCAACATTCCAACACAACTTGAAAGACTTCCAAAATCTCAGATGGGACCAAAGTTGGAACACACGAGCCTTGCATGTATTTCAATAAAGAGATCGAGAACCCAGTAAGCATAACCTATTTCTGACATTCATTAAATATCCGGAAATAATATGCCAGAATGAGCTTTTAATATAAAGCGAGCATAAAACACAAATCATTTCACAAAGATAAGCAAGTTTTTACAGTAAATTAAAGAACATTAATGCCAGAGTTGCAAATGACACCAACGGGCGTTGTGCCCATGGTTAATGATAATGATGAATGCCCAGGGTTACCCCAGACCTGGAAAAGTCAGGGAAGAATGTCTTATTTTGAAAAGTCGGAAAAATTCAACGTATTAATGTTGTCATAGTGCAATTCTTAAAATTTTCCCAGTACAGATTTGCAAGATTTCCAGCCATTTTCTTCCTTTTACAAATACAAATTTACATGCTAATTTTGAACAATTTTTAACAAATTTCCTTCGCTAATTTTCAAAATTTTTAAAAATTGTCATTAGTAAATTTTGAAAAAATATTGAATGTTGTCCTGTGTCGATTTTGCATCATGCAAAATTGTTGATAACATTGGCATATGTCAATTTTTGGCATTGTCATTATTCAGGAAAATTTAGTGAAATTAAAATTTCTGGGGGAACCCTGATGCCAGAGTTTGCATAAATAGTTAGGAAAGCTAACATTTTTTGCATTTCTGTAGTAACCACAGTAGTGGGCTCTCTGTCTTACAAGACTAACATCATGATGACTGTTCTTATGTTATTGAACTCGGTACAAGTGCAAATTGTGTACATGTACTTCGTACCAAATCTCGTCGAGCCCAGTCCACTTGTCTTTTTCTGATACGCGAAACTAAGCTGCGCTTTTCACTATACAAGGACATCCTTCAACTAAATGGTCAATTTTCAAAGCTACGCTGAACTAGCAATGCACAGGTTTTAGACATGCAGTTGCTATTTGACAATATGGCCTCGCCTGTGGTGTTTCTGAAAAACACTTTCCTTATCAATTACCTAAGAAACATCACAAGTATCCCAACTATTGATGCATAATGTGGCTGAACA
>JAQGAO010002247.1:0-20367 GCA_034697705.1 Ommatoiulus sabulosus | reverse complement strand
CGGCATTCGCCCTAGAGGGATTGTGGGAAACCATGAAAAGCCACAATCGAGGATAGCCGACCCGGGAATCGAACCCTTGTCTACCGAATGCGAGGCGAGAACCTTGGACATCCAGGTGGTCAGCTTCCTCTTCACTTCTCTCCATTCCCTGTCATATCCTCCGATGGCATTGATCTGATTGGCAATGTCCATCCATCGTTCCCTGAAGAGGAGTTGGGCCGCCCCAGGTGCTGTTTCCGCATCCACCACCTTGTCCCAGTTGCCATGGGCAAAGTGATAGTCGTTGTTGATGAGGTCCAGCAGGGTGGTCAGTTCGGCCGTAGTGAAATTAGGAGCCCTGCCTTTGTCCGAGTTGAAGGCGGAGTCGTCTTCCGCTTGACCACATTGCTCCAGGCCTGGAGTGACCTCTGTTTTCACACTCACCGAACCAGAACTGCATTCCACAGTCTCTCTTCTGTTACAGCTACTTGTAACTGGCCTTTTGAGGATCGATTGCATTACTTTGTCTCCAGTTCACGGCATATTCGTCGAATATCCAGAAAGAAAGACAGAAAGTTACTTCTAGTCTCATAACCAGTTACGTGTCAGCCAATAACTATAACCGGTTATAGACTCGTAACAGGACACAATCGGGACGTGTTACGGCCCCCTTCCTGATTGGCTACGTGGAAAATTGGATGACATTTTTCGGGCGGAGGCTGCTGGAAAGTCACGGATGAAGGTGACTTCCTCCAGGAAGAAGATGTCGCCGAAATGCTTCGCTGTCGATGTTAACAACATCCTCAGACTTGTAACAACTGCGATGTAACAAGCGTGCCAGTCTCGGTTTAGCCGTGACGACGTTTATGAGCGTCCCTCGACCTCGTTTGCGGTGTAAGAATACCCCGCTAGATGGCAGGCTGTCACGGCGCGCTTGCTTTTAGAAAATGGCGGCAGATTTGAAATTAAAATTTCAACTTTAAAGTTCAGTATCGCATGTTTGGCCACTTTGAAGAGTAATTTTAATTATGAACTGATCTGATTCCAATCGCTGACTACGTTTAGCAGACTATTTATTACAATTATTAATTAATACGAAATGCCAAGTAGAATTAACAAACTCTTTGATGCCTGACGCTAGATGGAAGGCTGTCAAGGCGCGCTTGCTGGCAGAGAAGGCGGCAATTTTGAATTTTAACTTGAAGTTTAACTTCAACTCGGTTTCGCAGTAATTCGGCGACGTTGAAGAGTAATTTTAATTATGAAATAGCCTGGTTTCGGGCTGGTTTCGTTATCAACATCTTATTAAAATGGTTAAGTAATGAGAGTCAAAATGCCAACTATGATTAACAAACACTACAATATCCGACGGGGAACACGTTTTGGAAACAAGATGGCGACCAAAGATTAGAGACTGACTGATGATCCGACACGTTTCCCGGACTCACAGTTTACCAAGAAATTGAAAACAGGAATAAAAAACAGCTCGTGGATTACCTCACGAAATTTCAGATGTATTAATTTGCATTTACAAGAGGGATTTCGTTATAGGCGAGATAGAGCTCATCTATGGAAAATTCTCAGTGAAAGGTTGGATCACATTCAGATTCATTTCGTTTCATATTCAAGGTTGAGTTGAATATTTTACTCAAACAGGCTTTGAAAATTTATGTAAAGTCACGTATTTGACGAATCTTCGAAGTAACGCTTTTTTCAAATGCAGCCCACGTTAAGATAGCATGGAGATAACACTCGATGGAGGAAAATCATAACGATACATTTAGACACAATTTGTTTTGAAAATAACTAGTGCACGCGTGTTTCTTTTATAGACTAGCAAGGCTGACAGGTTGTAAATTGTCCACTGACTCTGTTATCAATAGCAGACTGACCGGACTAGTCGTATTTTAAAAGATTCTTATAACGTTTGGGATACACGTTCCTCATCGACATTCATTCAGATGAATTAAGAAAGGTAAAAAAAATGAATCACAAACCTGATACTGACCTTGGCCTTCTTCACTTCCAGATACTTCAGCAATTCAATATGGTGTCCACACAACAAGTCACGAGGAATCTGAGTTGTGTTTGTATCCAAATTATGGACTGAAAACTTCGCCGTAAGGACAGTGGACCAAGTTTTCAAACTTCGAGAGGCAACTTTAGTTGGCAAGCATTCCATGTTTCGTCAATTACGTCAAAATTCCAGGCACGTAATCAGTTTTTTGTACACGATAAAATTTCAATTTATTGTAAAATAAACAGTGATAATGCTATGTGTATTACGCGCTGACATTAATTTTTGATCGAGGTGCCTGCTTCGAATCCGTGCGTCTAAAAGCCCGAGGGAAACCTCAGCAAAAGTGTTAATAAAAGCGGAGGTCTGCGACTATCTACGAAAACTAATTATTAAGTTAATTAAAATGCATGCATCGACGAGGTAGGCAATGCAATTTAGATCGCTACTCAAATGGACTTGGAAAAAAAAATCAAGTCCGCAAATAAAAATGGCTGACGTCCTTTTCAGGGATCCGAGCAAACCAACTTAGCTTTTTTTGTGCTCTCCGTTATAATTAAGCTAAGTACAAACAAACCGCAATGGCTAATTGCGGAATGTAGCGTTTAAAAATCAGACTGCCGTGACGTCATCAACGTTTCCAAAGCAACGAGTTTTTCACATACTTGGCGTTCCACAACACACATTCATGGAAATTTGCACCACTCCTCCACCAGAATAAATTTTCCGTTAAGTCAACGTGGCCCGCACTTAGTTTTGTATGGTTCAAATCGATTTTAACCGACGTTAACTGGCTTCGTTGAAACTAGTGAACAAAAAGACACCGGAGGATAGATTTTTAAAAACGTAGAACTACATCTGGTACTACGTTGCAGTGCGTTGGAAATGATGACGCCATCATCCGAAGTTAAGTAATAACACCATCGTCAGAATGGAAAAAAATGACGTCATCATCCGCATTGTAATGAATGATGTCATCATCGGAATTTTTATGAATGACTTAATCATCAAAAAACGAAGGAATGACGTCAAATTTAAGAATGTCAATCATCCGAAGGGTACCGGATGACGTCATCAGAAATATAATCCATGATGTGATTCAATAGAAATGACCCTTTTTTCGCACGTTTAATGGAACATATTTGGGATATTTAATGGCATAGTCTTTGGAACATTTAATAGGGTATTTTTTTTCGTCCGTTTAATCAGACATTGTTTCGTGTATTTAATCGCAAATCTTTTCAAACATTTCTTTGAACATTAAATCGAACATTTTGTTCAATGTCCGAAAACATTGGCATTTTCTAGGGGTTTTAATGGGTACATTTTACGGACATTCAATCTGGCATTATTTCGGACATTTAATCAGATGTCCTAAAAATGTCAGATTAAATTAATTCGCACATAGTGAATGACGATACCGTCCTAAAAATCCTGAATAACATCATCAGAATATTAAGGAGATGACGTCATTAATAAAAATGTCCTATTTTTCCGGACATTTTTGGATGATTTGATCGGACATATTTTTTGAAGATTAAATCGGACATTATTTTGAAGATAAAATAAAACATTTTTTTAAAGATTTAATAGGACATTTTTTGAAGATTTAGTCGGACATCCAATACTGTAAATTACCCCTTTGAGTAGTGGAAAAACGTGGTTCTACGTCAAAAAAAAAGTTCTTGAGGGTAAATGCTCCACTTCCTATTTTTGAAGAAAATTACTAATAACATGAGCTTAATTTTGCGTAAAGAAACGAAATTCTTATGATCAGTATCATCAAAGAATTGAAATGCACCTTAACATTAATAGCCAGTACGCCCGTTCAATTTGGACGGTCTAAATTGAATGGGCGTACTGATGGACGTAACCAACGACACATATACAGATACATTTTAAAGGGTCATCCGTAAATTTGATCACACATCGAAAACAAGGGGGGAGGATGGTCAACAACGAAGGTACATGTACGGATATTTTTCACAGTTTAAGCACCAAGAATAAAAAGAATCGCACCATTGGATGCTCTACCTGTACCTGCCGGCATAACAATTTCGAAAAGAACGGGGGGTCCGTGACGTCATTTATGGAACCGATTGTTCCCCCGCTGTCCGGTCGAAATGAAAGTAGGCCACAACGGTACAAAGAATAAAACTAGTGGATTTTCCTTTAATTGAATGTTTTCAGCAGTGTTAATTTCTCAATTAATTCGTCTTTTCAGTGGACGGCGGTTCCGAACTGACCGGACCGGCGGCCCGCTGTGGTAGGAGTGAGTATGGCGCGTGGTGGTAAAAGTACCCCAGGGGTAAAACGGACAGGGCATCTCCCGTTGCAGGTAGGCTCGTTTCGGACACCTGAAAATAGGCGGATTACTTTCAGTAGGTTGTTTTTTTCCCCACCTTTTTTTTCTTCTGTTTTAAAAAAATACAAGTTCTAATCTGTTGGCATGCACAAAATCAAGCTACTCATTCTTTCGCAATATCAATTTATAGAAACAAACACGAACGTGTCTTAAACTGTCCTTCGTTTTAAGAGTAGTTCAGCAAATTGGTAACGCTATCTAGATTTTCTGACCTTTCAGCTAAATGTAGATGTTCACCTTCCCTTAATAATGCTATCTGAATACACACACGTGAGGGGTGTTATTTTAGGTCAGGCGATTGCTTTAAAAAAAATCGAAATTGACCACTGCAATAAAAAAGTGCACCTGGATTATAGGGTGTCCGAATAATCGTTCTTTTACACAATTTGAATTTTCTGCCTGAGCGCCCCCCGCCCCACAACAGTATTGTAAAACATAAATTTCGGAATTCTAAATTATAGAAAATTCGTAAAAGAACACAAAAATGTGTCTGCCTTAAAAAGGGCAAAATTGTCCCACAATAAATTTGAAAAACTTTCTAAATTGATCAATGAAAATGTTGATACTTTGACAAAGTGACAAGAAAAAGATGTTTCAATTTTGACAAATTGCCGAAGGGAAATTTAATTTACCAATGGTGATTTTGAACATAATTAAAAATTAAAGGAGGGAACTATTAAAAAGTTTTCAAAATTAACCTCAGATAACGTTTAAAAATCCATTGCACAACAACAGTATTGTAAAAATAAAATTTCGACACTCTAACTTTTAGAAAATTCGTAAAAGAATACCAAAATGTGTCTGCTTCAAAAATTGAAAAATTTCCAGAATTGACCAACGAAAATTTGAAAAATTGACAAATATAAATGTTTACATTTTGACAAATTGACGAATGAAAATTTAATTTACCAATGTTATTTTGAAAATATTGCAAAATAAGGCGAGGAAAATATTGAGAAGTTTGCAAAATTGAGAATTTGACAAAATTAACCTTTGAAAAGGTTTAAAATGTTACAAAATTGGCCTCGGAAACTGTCGACAATTTCGTAAAATCTACCTAAAACATTTCTATAAAAATGACGTGATCTAAATATTACAAAAAAGAAATTGAAAATTACGCGACGAATTGTCTTAAAATCAGTTTGAAAAACTTTTAAAATTGACCAATGAAAATGTTGAAAATATGAAAAATTAACCAATGAAAATGTTGAAAATATGAAAAAATTGACAAATAAAAATGTTTAAATTTTGATAAATCGACGAAGGAAAATTTAATATACCAATTATGATTGGTAATTTTGAAAACAAAATTAGCATCGGAAACAGTCGACAATTTCGAAAAATTTACCTAAAAACAGCATTTCTAAAAAATTGACATGATCTAAATATTACAAAATACACAGTGTGTGTATTTTTTTGTTTTTGGCGCCCCCTTACCCTGGTCAGATACCTACCCTGTAAAAAAAGCGTCCCCCTAATCGTCCGGACGTGACCCGAACATGGACCAAGTCAGACTCCGTATTTCTTGGAGGTTGGGGAATTTGGCCAAGGTCTAAATCGGTGATGACGATGACCGACAGGGATAAGGCCACGCAGAGGCTCATAAAAACACCGATGGTAGGCACCTTGTTAAGTTGAAAAAACAAAAGAAACAGTGGAATTATGTCAATGTTTTCTAAAAACTACAAGGAGGAAAGCTGAAGTTGATCATCCTGTCCTTAGCTAACTTGTTTATTTACACTCCAAGCTGATGCAATTTCTAACTGGTTTGGAACGGTGGGCAGCCAATGATTTTTAGGTTCATATTAACACTTTCCTAGCCTCGAAGCAAGCAGGATCATGCATTTACATGTAAATGGAACAAAGAGGTTATAGGCGCCAGCAATGAACCAAAGAGTCTGCTAAAGAGAACTGTACACGTTCGTGACATGATCGTGTAGGGTGAAAAAATGTAATGATGGCCAGTAATGATGAAAATCTGGACCTGGACATCATGCCCTAGGCGACATTGTGGATAACGTCATTAGTAATGAATACACTGCTTACGCACATCATTAATCATGGTATTAGTATTGAGCATATAGGTTTTCCCCATAGATAATATACTGTACACTTATTTAAATTTCTCGTGTATTTTTCTAAATATCCCTAAATTTTCATTAATTGAAATTTCCCGCCAATCATTCCCGATTCGTATTTCCAATTTGCGCCATTACATGCACGCGCATGCGCAGAATGATTGCAAAAGTCGTCCATTCTGTACCCATATACATGTACGTGTTTCTATGGAAAAATATTGTCATTTCAAATGATCGTGGGAGGTTGAAATGTAATGAAAAATTTCATTATATACAGTGTGATGACATTATTAATGAACGTGTACAGCTCCCTTAATGCTCCGAATGATGCACATACAATGCGTCGAATTAACGCATTCAATTTGACCTTTGCCTAAATTGCCTTCAGTTTAATGACGTCATATGGAGGATTTTCTTAAATCGAACCCAAGTCGGAAATCATTATCTGAAAGAGTTAACTGGCTCATGTTCGTCATTGAATGGCTCGTGGATATTGTTTCAACCTCCACTCTTGAGGTGTCCATGACATAATTCATTAATGCGTAAGTGGGAAGTCATGGGAGTTCTCCAGAATGGACACAATATCAAACTACAGTATAGGCATGACGTTTGTTTGCATTTTAGATGAATAGGTTTTATTGTAGAAATGTCTTTTAAACTTTAAAAGTTGATTACAATTTATTAAATTTTGTGTAAGCTAATGAGCTGTAATGATGACGCGTTTTCTCAAGAAACCCTGTCATTGAGCAAGGAAACGATGGCCTTGAGTCGAAAGTATATAGTCATCTCGGTTAGGATTCGGTCGCCATTGATGCACGTTATTGGCTGGTGAAAAAGAAACTATTTCTGGAAAGTGAAAAAGAAATTGTTTCTGGAAAATGAAAAAGAAATTGTTTCTGGAGATTGGCTCAATGTTATACTTGTTTTCTGGTCCCCTATTTCCATATTTTTACATGATGGACAAGAAATGAATGAACGACAGTACAGACACACAGATATTCTGCCCTTTAATTCAATTTCATCCAGCAAATTCTTCACGAACCGTACAATTTTCATTCATTTCATTGAGAAATCTTTCATTTTTCTGTATTTGAGACGACTTTGAGGTAAATAGGCCATCGTAAGGGTTGGCCATCTGGAAGTGGCACATGCCACTGAAGTTGGCGAACTGACGTCATTCCAAACGCGCTGACGTTAACGGAGGACTAAATAGTCACTCATTTAGATATTTTATGCAAGTTTTTATTTTTATTTTCAAATTGGATTATTGAAACGAGCAGCAGAAAGAGGACAACTGTTGTATTAGCAGTGGACGCAAAATCAATTGGGGCAACGATGCATAGGACATGCTGCTTTTATTTCAATTTTACTCGAAAAGGTGCCAAAAAACTTAACATTTGTTTTTCTAACACATTTAATTGAAATATTAGACATGATTTTGAGAAATTCTTACGCTTAACCATAATCTAGACAACGTTTTTTTTCCTCCAAAATTCCACGAGTTAACTCGTTCAACATGTTTAGTAAACTAACTAAATATGATGATTTTTTACACGACATGGCCATGAGCAAACATCATAACCTTGTCACTTCTAAACTTACAATTACATGTAATTTTAACCGAAATGCTGACCATGTTTCCACTCATCGAAATTTTGCCACACGTTACTCCTGCCACACGTGCAACTTTATCGATTTTTGCTAAACAGGCTGTCCGAAAATGCAGTTTACATTTTTTTTTTTAGTAATGAAATGTTTTTATAGCAGGTTTCCAAACCAGGATTTTGCCTTTAATATTGAGATCACGTGAATTTTTTATAAATTTTGTTGTTAGGTAAGTTTTATAAAATTTCAGACAGTTTTCGAGGCTAATTTTTCAAAATTTTAAACGTTTTCCGAGGTCAATTCTGCAAACTTCTCAACATTTTCCTCTTCTAATTTTACAATATTTTCAAAATCATCATTGGTAAATTAAATTTTCCTTCGGCAATTTGCAATATTTTTTTAAATCATCATTGATAAATTAGATTTTACTTCGTTAATTTGCAAAATTTAAACAATTTTATTTGTCAGTTGTTCAAAATTATCAACATTTTAATTGGTCAATTTTCAAAGTTTTTCAAACTTCTTTGATGACAAATTCCGAGGCTAATTTTGCCTAATAATGTTTTATGAGGTGTAATTTTGCAAAATTCTCAATATTTCCCTATCCTAACTTTGCAAAATTGTCAATATTTTCCTCTCTAAATTTGTCAAAATTCTTAATATTTTCAAAATCATCATTGGTAGATTAAATTTTCCTTTTTACATTTGTCAAAATTTAAACATTTTTATTTGTCAATTTTTCAACATTATTCCATATTTTCATTTGTCAATTTTTTGAACGTTTTTAAAACATCTTTGAAGACAATTTTTGAAGCAGACACGTTTCTATGTTCTTTAACGAATTTTCTATAATTTAGAATGTCGAAATGATATCTTTTACAATATTGTTGTGGGACAGGGAAGGGGGACAGGGGGGGGGGGAGGTGAGGTGAGGTATTATTACGCTGTTCCAACATTTGCCAAAATTAAATTTCGTGCAAAAACTAGGATCGAATTGTTTTGTTGGGACATCCATCTTCGGACACCCTGTCTCGCAACTCTCAGTTTCTCCTAAATAGCGTTGTTCGAAGAAGCGTTAAGAGTGAAAATAATGGACTTACCAGACGCCAACGTGAAGGCCCCATGATTAGCAACAGCTTCCTTCTCGGAATATTAATGAAAGCCGAATATCGATTAATTCCCCAGATGTTTTATTAATAATGGTGTTGCCTGTTTCGTGAACCCCCTTCTCGCAAGGTGTAAGCGTATGAGATCGTTTCGACTTGTGTCCACCACCAATATACAGGAATTTCCCCTTCGCAATTATGGGCCAAGGTCTTGAGTAGGCTGAACTAGATTAAGCGTTAGGCTATGGGTTTCATTTTTTGTTGAAATCAATGTTAAAAGTAAAAATGAGTTGTTAACTTTTCGTATACACGGACATTAAAACGGCACTAAAGTGGTGTAAATCAGGTAAAAGGATCTCAGGTGTGGCCATGAATAAGATCGGCGACGAAATTGATTTAGAAAAATGTATGGAAAAGGTGGGCAAAAACCAAAAACGCGGGCCCTCCAGAGTGGCTTCGCACTCTGGAAAAAAAACCTCATTTTATGTTGTTTTTTTAAAAAATAAAATGACGTTAATTCCCCTCCAAAAAAAACGTCATTTTCCCTCCAAAAAAATGACCACTCAGAAACACGTCAGAAAATGACGTCAATTCCTAAAAAAGAACGTAATTTTTTGGTAATTTTTCCTCCAAAAAATGACCACCTAGAAATACGTCAGAAAATTATGTCATTTTTGGTAATTTTATTTTAATTAATGAACAATTCGAAAACACGTCAAGAAAAGGACGTCATTTTTTGGTCATTATTTTTCGTTAAAATGACCACACAAAAACACGGCAGAAATGACGTCATTTTTTAATCTAAAATGACGTTAAAAGGAGGGATATTTTGACGTCATTTTTCGGTCCTTTTTTATACATATATGACGTCTTTAACTGACGTCATTTTTTGGTCATCTTGCTACGTGGGTGTGTTATTTGGACATTTGGGTTATGAAATCCACGATTTAAAATAACTAACGGGCATTAACTGCTTAGTATGCTCTCTTATGATTGGCTCTTTCACAGGGGGTAGCGAACTCATGGATTTACACCCATGTAGTACGCAGTACCCAGTAGTACCCTTACAGAAAGTAAAAAGGACTTATAGGGCTCTAACCTGGAGGCCTGGGCTTAGGGGGGCCCTTTATTGTGTAAATCCATATAATTATATATAATACTTTTGTGTCATCATTTAAATTGACTTCTTGTGTCCTTAATCCATAGCAGGTTCCCCCAGAAATTTCCTATTCAACTTCCCTGACTTTTCTAGGTTTAAAAACATTTCCCTGATAAATGCAAAATTGACATATTCCAATGAAATCACCGATTTTGAAAAATCTACACAGGACAGCTTTCAACATTTTACAAAATTTACCAATGCCAATTTTGAAAAATTGTTCATCCTAGGAAAGATTTGTAAATTTGAAAATTGGTATTCGGAAAAAATTTATAGAATTTTGCAAATTTGTCCCAAGAATCTGTTGGACGTTTTGCATTTTTGTCCTCGGAATCTGTGGAAAATTTTTAAAATTTCTACTCAAAAACGTGGAGAAATTTGCAAATTTGTCCTCGGAAACATTTTAAAATTTTGCAAATATTTCCTCGAAAAACGTGGAAAATGGTCCAAATTTGTCTTCAGAAACTGTTGAAAAGCTTGCAAATGGGCCCTGAGCTAAACACGTATAGAATCATTAATTTTGGATTGTGACAACATAACATTAATACGTTGAATTTTCCTGACTTTTTCAGGTTTTCCAGGTCCACGGGAGCCCTTATAGAGCATCACGCTGCCCTTCAGCCCTTAACCATAGCGGGAGGTAGAGAGCTGGTCAAAGATCCTGGCCTGGGGGCCCGTTTCAGGATGTGGGGGCCATAAGTAGTGTTTAGGAACGCGTTGCTTTAGTCATGCGTGACGCTGCAAAAACACGTTTTATGACCATGAAAAAGAGTTTGAAGTCTTCACTTGAGCTAGGAGCATTTGCTCCAGCACGTTTTCTAATATGAACAGAAGAGTTCAATAATGGCTAAACCTTCAAAAATTTGGACATGCATAAAAAGGTCTTATCTCCACATTGTGAGGTGAATAGCAATGAGCCTCTTTTTCATTGGCTAGCACACATAGCATCACATGGCCCGAGTTATCCAATAGAATCTACTTCAAGAGAGTCAACTGCTATCTAAAGCTACTGTATGTTCGCACGGACACCTAAGTGTCACCTAAATATGAAAAAAAGTGTGAGAGAGTCACATAAGTGGACATGCAAACACAGCTCTTCTAACAAAAAGACACTTACCTAGGAGAGAAAAGTTGAGATCGAGTCACCTAACAGTTAAGAGACTCTCTTAGTTATGTCACAATTTAGGTGTCCGTGCGAACATACCTTGTATCTTAAGCGAAAGGTCTTAAGTTATTACGTTTGCTCAAACTACGACCATTTACTTTTAAATTTACTTTTTTCGTTTATAATTTACTTAATATTGTTTTATAATTTACTTATTATTACTAATAATAACCAATTAACAATATATGGAAATTATGGCAAATTATCTCGTAGCTTGAATACATACTTATCGAATGTCGAGAATATGCAGTTTGTTGCAGCTGAGCATTTGCTTTGAAATAAGAGCATTTATTTTTAAAGGAGAGCATAAGCTAGAGTTTATGGTTATAAGTATACAGAACAGATGATTATTTATTCCATCTCAGACCGTTGATTAATTCGTAATAGCCGAATATTTGATTTCAATATCTAAATGTGTGCCTATCTAGTCCTTCATTGACGTCATCACGGTTGAATATGAAATAACCGAAGTTTTCGTCCTATATTCCATGTAGGCCTGAGCGTGGCATATTTACCCTGTTTTCTTATGCTGAAATGTTTCGTGCAATTTCCGCGTTGAAAATCGCATTATTTTCTGGCCAATTTGCTGTCCAATTGGGCATTTGCAATCTATTGGGTAATGTGGAACAGGATATGACGTGAAAAGCAATTTTTTTGTAATCTACATTTAAAGCTCTCAACAAATCCATGCGCCATTATTATGGAAAAATGTTTCGAACTAGAAAGTGAGTCCTCTACTGATGTCCAACAACGTCTTTCTTGGGCATTGAAGATGCATACCGGCCAGCCTGATGATTTCCAAAACGCTGGGAACTGAAACGTAAATTGGTGACGCCATTATTGATGGATAGTTGAGGTGACAAACCCAAAACTGGGGAGTGGTACTAACTTCGAAGTGCGCATTCCGTTCTGCGAAAAAAATGGAGGCGGGGTGCCAAAGGGATGCATTTCCATCGGCAGTTGAAACATGTTCAAATGTTCTGTTTCGACATTTTATTCATTTTATGTTGTTAGACAAGTGGAGTTTCTCAAGTTGTTACACACATATATGAAACATGTGTGTAATTGTGTTTGTTTTTATCAACGAATGTGCTGTTTTCGTAACGTGTACTACAGTATAGTACATTCAACGGCAGTGGGGAACCGTCGTGAGAATGGAGCGTCGTAAAGCGCGGCATCTGGTGGTCATTTTCACCGAGAAATTCGTTGAAACATTCAAGATTTTCCGTTGGTAATGTAGCGGCCGGGTAGCACGTGCTCTACTTTGCCTTTTAATTTCTTGCTTGAAATGGTACGCCAATTGAAGCATGCTACACGAGGATTGATACATCTTAGATACAGTTTGTTGTCAGATTTGAATGTACTAATGCATTAATCCAGCATCTTAAAGGATGACATATGTTTATTTAAGTAAATAAGGCCTAACTGAAAGATAAGATTGTTGCTCATTGGTGTGTAGAATTTATTAATTTTATAATTTCTTAATTTAAATTGTATACCAATGTCTTGGACAAGAAGCATATATGCTACAAGATGATCGATGCACCTTAGTAAACAATGAAAATCTTATAATATAAAATTATGACTCACTCACTATAACCCAAATTACTCGCTGCTTATACTAATTAAACGATCATGGTGCTATCCCTTATGAAAATGGTATAATGGTAAATATGTAACAAAATTATCAGTAAGTATTTGTATATTCTAACGTATTTTTAGAACATGTCAGTGAGCAGTACTGCTATCAGGTAAATGGCTTTAATTGCGCATTTTTGTACCTTGATTTAAAGAAATTCGTTATTTTTTCTAATGGACCTGATGCAGATTACGTCAGACTGCATATATCACGTGACATTTCATTGATTCCACTGACGAAAATTACCCGGAGGCAGTGCCGAGGCACGTTCTTTTAGTTGTTGATTCGATAAAAAGATCACGTGATGTAGCCCCATACGTAACTGTAACTCTGCATAAGGTGCATTGAATTGAATTACACAAGATAAGATCATTCGAAGTGATTATCTTAATTTAAAATCTTAATTATCATCTTAATTTATTTTTGGTTATTGATGTTGCTTTCAAAATTGGATTCACGAACCATTTCATCATATGGTAATTCAAAATTCAACATATGTTTCTCTGAATTTTAAAATAGTAAAAACTCAAGAAAGACTCAGAGACGCTTTAAATGGAACAGAAGGCCTACTTTCGTTATGCTGAGTTTACAGTTTCTAAAAAAATTTACGAATAACTAATCCAAGATATAATAAACGTATATGTTTTTGAGAATCAGCTTTGTGTAATTCCCCCATCTTCAAAAGCAATCTATTATCGTGCCTTCATGAACTCATTTCGGAGCTTAAGTCTATAGATCCAGCCAAAGTATTGCAGAACATAAAAAATTAATAACCTTGATGTGCTTCCTGCGACTATAATGTTTATGCATGAATCAACTGAGGTTTCTGGAAATTTATATTTTGCTTATTCCCGTGAATGTTGGGGATATTATGATTATGACATGTTGGATATATACGCTATTTATATTAATATATATCGCATCATTCGGTGGTATATAGACCCATTACGCCAACGTAATTCCTCGGCAACCAAATTAAAAAACATGTTCGGCGAATATCGGAATGACCAAAATAAAATTCCGCTCTTTTATTAGAGTTATAGATGACGCGCCATATCTGGAACGCTGAAATGCTGATATCCGAACTTTGCCGAACTTCCCTGACTTTTCCGGGGTTTTAAAACAAATTTCCCTGAATATTTTAGGTTTTTAAAGAAATAACCTTGACCGATGACAATGTCAAAATTGACATATATCAATGTTATAAGTTTTTTGAAAATTATCAATGTAAAGTTTTGAAAATTTGACATATTGGGAAAATTTTTAATTTTTAAACAAAAATTATTTTCCGACTATAAGTCGGAAAATAATTTTTTTTTATAATTTCGCAAATTTGTACTCGGAATCTGTTTAACATTTTGCAAATGGTGTTGTAAAAATTTAGATATCTTGCAAAGTTATGTTACGAAAAGCTTGAAATTTTTCCAAATTTATCCTAGAAGACCTGGAACATTTTGCAAATTTGAACTCGGAAACTTTTGAAAATTTGATTTATGAAAAGGTTGAGAATTTTGCAAATTTGTTCTCGAAAACGTTTGGAAATTTCGAAAATTTGTACTCGAAAACTGTTGGAAATTTTGCAAATTTGTCTCTGGAAATCTGTTTAACATTTTTCCAACTTGTGTTGGAAAAGGTTGGAAATCTTGCGAATTTATACTACGAAAAGCTTGAAAATTTTCTAAATTTGTCCTCGAAAACTGTTCAAAATTTGGCAAATCTGTGTTCTGAAACTGCTGAAAATTTGGCAAATGGGCTCTGAGCAAACCATGTGAAAACATTAATTTTGGATTTTTAAAACAATAATACGGTGAATTTCCCTGACTTTTTCAAAATACATGTAATATATATAGTAAACGAGATTTGTTCTTAACAACCAGCAGGCAATATTTAAGGTTCAAAATAAGTAATTCTTAAATGACTTTTCCAGACATTTTCAAGTTCCCTGACTTTCGAAGTTTTCCAGGTATGGGGGAACCCTGTACACATGTAGTAAACTACTTCTAAGTACAGAGTATCACGTTTTTACGCGCTATATACTTCTATAATGAAATTCCATTTTGGATCTAGTAGGGTTGGTGCACTTAACCAGTAATTGCAGCATGATTCCATCCGTTTCATCATTTTTTAAAACCTGATTGAATTTGGCAAATGTAATTGTCCGCTTTCTGTACTGTGCAACTGGGCTAAAGGGCTTTTATTCACTCTATTAATCGAATTACTTAAAAGCTGATGCAACGCGTGCCTGGGCACTTACACTAAGTCTCTTAGCTTTTGTATCGAAACACCATAAGCAAGTTGTTCGTTTTTCTATTGTGCTTAATATACTTTTATTATCCTTTTTATAGCGACGCAACAGATTTCGTACATTATAAATTGATATGATGCAATGTGTTTTGCAAAAAAAGAAAAGAAAAAGTGTAAAAATGAGTATTTCATACATGTAGCTGTACAGATACTTTCAAGCTCGTTTATGAGTTTGACAAACTGCTTTGGTTTACAATACATTAACATTCACTTTTCATTAGAAAATGGCGGAAAAAATATATATAAATTTCATTTTGCATACAGGATGCGTCTGAAAGAACGTTATGTGGAGTAATACGCAGCGCCGTAGGGTGTAGGTTTGGCGCCCGGATGACAGAATAAGCTCGGCGCCTCCTGCCCCCACAACAATATTGTAAAAGATATCATTTCGACATTCTAAATTATAGAAAATTCGTAAAAAAAAACAAAAAAAATGTATTTGCTTCAAAACTTGCAAAATCATCTTAATTAATAGAGGTTTTAACCATTTTTCAACATTTTCATTGGTCAATTTTGAAAATGAAAACTTTCAAAATTGACCAATGAAAATGTTAAAAAGTTTAAAAAAAAATTGACAAATAAAAATGCTTAAATTTTGCAAAATTGACAAAGGAAAATTAAAATTACCAATGAAGATTTTGAAAATATTGCAAAATTAAGAGAGGAACTTATTGAGAACTTTGCAATAGGAACCAATGAAAATGTTGAAAATCTTAAAACATTGACAAATAAAAATGGTCAAATTTTGAAAAATTGACAGAGGAAAATTTTATTTACCAAAAATGAGTTTCAAAATATTGCAACATTTAAAGAGCAAATATTAAAAACATGGCAAAATTAAGAGAGAGAAATATAGAGAATTTTGCCGAATTTAGAGAGGAAAATATTGAGTATTTTGCAAAATTAACCTCGGAAAACGTTAAAAATTCTGCAAAATTAGCGTCGAAAACTATCGAACAATTTTGTAAAATATACCTTCATAAAAAATTGACGTGATCTCAATGATACAAAACAAAATTTAAATTTGCATGGTGAACTGTATTTTTTTTTCTTTTTCGCTCGACGCCCGGATGCAGTCCTCCCCCAGGCACCCTACTACGGCACTGGTAATGCGACTTCTGGCGCAACCTGTCTGTATATACAGTATGTAATGGCATAGGTATGAGGTATTATGCCACTACCTTTTTATAATTAGGACGAAAATGTGACGCATTTTCAAAAATACGTCCATCATTAAACTTGATTAGCCACATTTTCTTAACTCCCTTAAAATCCTTCAACTTTTTCTAAGAAATTTGCGCAATTTATTTTTTATTAAATTATCCACTAATTAAGACTTGTTTTATTGATACATGTAGTTCGTTAAGCACGTGATACATATTGCACTTGATTGGTGAAATTCGGGTTTTTCTTGGAAATCCTACAGGTATGAATATCATGTTAGTACATGTATTTAATGCGAATTTCAAAATAATCGTACTATAATCTGATTAAATTCAAAAGTTTCCAGAATGACGTTTACGGAGCATTCGCTTAATCATGAAATTCCCTGAGATCCTCGACATATAAATGATAATTAAGCGATTTAGCACATTTGACAAATACTACTAACAAAGTTTTAATATGCCGTTTATATGACTTTGGACATTAAATCGATTTGTTATAGAAAATGCATCTTTTTAAATGCAAAACCTTTGCAAATCTAAGCTCTCATAGATAACAAAATATATAGCCAGTTCCACCAAAATGCTGAAGAGGATCTTCAGCAGCCGTTGAAGAGTTCATTTTAAGCCTGCTTTTGCACATTGATTAAATCTGGCAATATGGGGCAACCGACCATTAGAACATTTAAAAACAATCCCCCAAAAAAGCGTAAACCTAGGACATAATACTCTGTGTGAACATGGAGGACTGATCTAATTTCTCACTATAAATGACCAATCCAATCAATGTTCAAGTAACATATGACGTCAACAGATTTTGGGGCGAAGATTGGTAAAACAATTCGGGCCCCAATTTGCTACTGATTTCGAAATGTTTGCTTATTTTAATTGATTCCAAGTTAAACTCCACAAGGTGATTTTTTAATTGTAAATAAAACTAATTAAATAAAACTAATTTTAAATTTTAACTAAATTAATTTTAATATGCGGAGATGCAGTGTGTTACCATCTTTAAGTGGTAATGTAAATTTAACATAAATTTACATGATGTGAATATGCACGAGCTTGTTGTTAGCATTTGGAAACATCCTTTTTTGTACATGTCGACCAGCTGAGTGCACCTATTCTCTAGGTGTGCATTATTTTCAACCCACTTACAGTATAAGAGTGCATGATTCGGTGATTAATAATGTCGCGAAACTTTTTTAATCAAGTTCTGAAGTTCTGAGTTCAAATTCTGAGTTGGATTTCACCAACGTCAACAGAAAGAAATGATGATTTAAGAAGCATTTGCCATACCGTTAAAATACGTTTTTTTCGTAATGAATTAAATTTGTTGAAAAATTCTTCCATCATTTCTGAACATACATTTATTTCAATATTAAAAGATATGTTTCAAAATTTGCACGTGCTTAAAATTCCGAAATAAAAATGGTCTCTGAGCACAGTGCTCTGAAGAGATAATGGCTCAGTTGTTCGTTTTTTAACATTACAAAGGCATTTCAGGAGCAGAAATGTGTGAAATGTTTAAGGTCCGAAAAAAAAAAAAAAGTCCAGAAATGGACAGACAACTGTGAAAGATGCTCAGAGAACAAGTGCACACAGCAAGGGACTTCAGCCGAATGTTAATAGGGCACTTCATATGTAAATCGCTCCTTATAGTTATAGACATTATTTAGAAGCCCTAAAATCCTTTTCAGCCAAATGATTTTACTTCAGTAGCACTTTGTAAGTTACATACTCGCGTCTTTTGACGCTACACAAAGTCATTTTCAGCTTGTTGGAATATCAAAAAACATCTTTTGAAACACTATTTGTATTATTACTGGAACGTAAACATAACATTTTTGGGTTTTATGTACCTCTGTACATGCGTTCTTGTGTTCCTTCCACCTGATTCCTGCAGAAGGTACGTGTTCCAAGTCAATTTCCATAGTTTTGGTGAATTTTGCGTTTTACGTTCCTTCAAACATTGACTTATGGTGTTCCTTTTTTCACCCGGAATGTGTTTCCTGGTGTGCACCAGAATGTGTTCCTTCAAAATAAGTTTAAACACAACAATTGATCCAATTTTTTAGAAAATTGCATTTTTGATATGGAACACAATAAGTAATTCTTGGAACGCTATTGTGCTCTAAAAGTCGACCTTCAAGTTGTGTTCCAATAGCTTAATTTTAACTTAAATTGTAGGTGCATGTATACGTTTCTGAAAGAAATGGTCACGCCCTACCTTCTTTTTTTTCAGTCCTCCTAAGAAGCAAAGTATGGAATGTGATCCATTTGCGTCACTTTGCAGCGTTACAAATATTACAAATGCTTCAGTTTTACTATATGTAGACTACATAACACGGCTGAATTTCATAGTATATAGATAGGGGCCAATATGGGGGAATGGATTACAATGGCGCGAGTCCATAATGGTTTCTCTTCTTCCGGTGGTTGTCATCAACGCAAGCAGCATCGATTTTATTACCGAAGATGCAACAGGGCCTCGCTCCTGTTGCTCTCTTCCACCGCCATCAGCGCGGACTTACTGCAGCACGCAGGAAATGTCTTTGGCGTAGTCCCTACTGCTGGTTCCGCTGCAAGAATCTTGAGTCTTGGCCTGCAAAATGAGGAGATCTGTCCGAAGACTCGGACGCCTGGCGTTGGGGGCGATGGTGCCGTAGGCGTCGCTCAGACGGCGGCGCAACGGAAGGCCCTTTTTCCGGTTGGAGGGACAGAAGCCGACGTAGCCGGGCTGCACCTTCTTGTGCAACGATGGACTCATCTCCAGAGGCAGGTTGCCGAGGAGGAACAGCTCGCAAAACGCGTCTTCGATGTGGACGTTCTTCTTTGCCGAGGCCTCCAGAAATGCGCAACTCGTTAGATCCGCCACGAAAGTTGTGACTTCTTCGGCTGACACTATCCTGTCAAGAGCAGAAAGAAAAATGCACGGGATCAGGAGGATTTTCACTAAAATGGTAATGGCATTGACACTACTTTGACATTCTAACAAATTCTTACATCAACTATGGAAGCTAACATGGACATGGGACGAGTTTTGTTTATGTTCAACTAAGCTGACAGATCCATTCATTCATGGTTCCCACATCCTGATCTTGACGAAATTATCTTTGACAGGCTCCTAGACCAGGATCTTTGGCGGGCCTGCAGGCCAGTATGTTTGGTATAGGGTAGGTTACTGTCATGAATTGATAATATTGACCAATTTTTGAATAAATACTGTATATACACACATGTATACGATAATCAAAGCTGATATATCATATACTGAATACATGTATGTAAATTGTACACTGCATGTACATGTATACCTAAGTAATGCAGGAATACAAGTTCCAATTTTCAGTAGTACAAGGGTATGTTTTGCATATTTAATTTGAATAAACACACCAGTTTGCATCATGCACGCTTTGGGTAATATGCATAAATTTTGTTTTATTGGCTCGTAGTTAAATTTTAGAAACCACGTGCAATAATACAGTGAAGGCCGTTTAATTCGATCACGATTGTTCCACCGATTTTGACTGAAATAGGCGATGAATTCCAAAAAGCAAGCTAACAATTTACCTTATCAAAATAATTTGCTATATATTTTAAACATACATACAGTATATATAATAATTATACATAATGTACATGTATATATTTATGCATTTTTAAAATGATATATATAGCCCTACAGTATGATATACATTTTTTTACAAGAATTGACCCTTTTGCTAATCAGATCCTCTTGCGGATTTTTAAGGAACTATTGAAAGGCCTTTAGCGACGCTCTGGC
>JAQGAO010002246.1:0-20345 GCA_034697705.1 Ommatoiulus sabulosus | reverse complement strand
TTCTGATTTAGATGGCGCTACCAACAATTGAAAGGGAGTTCTATTTAAAATTATACAGTATATTGTAATTCAGTTACATTATTTCCAATTATCAATCACACTCGGAGATCGCGATCAAGATTTACATGTATATGTAGGTGAAATTCTCCGACGTGTAATTGACTATTTGAATAAAATAATTCAAAAAATGGTTAACTCGATCCAGTGGAAATGTTGCCCATTTATATATAGATCGATTTTTGTAATCCTGGATTGATATAGAGCTAGTCCATTCCAATTTGAAGATTTAAATTTCTTCTCTAAAGGGCATGGCGTGCTTCTAGCTAAAAGATGCTGACATACATGTACTGCAAGCAGCTCAATTCATACAGCATGAATTTAATCCAAAGAAATTCCTGGAATAAAAAAATATTATTGGAATCATAATAACCAGACTCGTAGGCCTACATGTATCACGGATCGCTGCTCGTCTAGACATGTACCAAAACGATTTACGATGCTTACAAAAGAATCTGAAAGGACGTCCCTTTCTTTGTCTTTGGCTATTCATAAATTAGATACTTAGACACAGAACAAAAATATTACAGGAATAAGTTTTTTTCTTCTTTTTATTATTAGTAAGTTAAATTTCCTTTCCTAGCTGTTACTCAAGATAGGAATAAAAAATTTAAACTGCATAAAAATTGCACCTGTGCTGTTTATGAAATGCATTAGCATGGTATAAATTTGACGATCATGCATAATTTATAAATGAAAAATTCTGACATTACAAATGTCAGATTCTAAAAATTCTACAATAATTCGATTCAAGTGAATTACGCACCATCAAGAATAATTTCCTGCTCTAATGAAAATATTTAAAATGTATCTTGTAATTTACTAAATGAAAGACACATTAACCTTGTTACTTAATCTACAAATATTGACGTGTGTGGGCATCGTTTTAATCTGAATTGTGGTCTTTCCGAAGATATTCTTAGGAATGAAATTGAAATGTTCCGTGCCTATTTCTTTCCTAAAATTACGGACAGCAATAACCATTTGGAAATTAAAAGTTGTTAAATTCACCATGCGCTAATTTCAAATTTACTAAATTTAAAAATGCGAAATTTTCCAATTCCTAGTTATCTCCCTTAGTCATCTAGAAGAAATAAATTTATGTCTAAAACTATCTTAAAAATTAAACAAAAAAAAAGGAATTTTTTGAAACAATAAAATGAGCAGATATCATGAAATAAGTTGAAGATCTCGTATCTTTAAGCAGAATCGTTTTCAAAACATTGCAGCCAACTGATGTTGCACACCTTGCATCGCTGCAGTACCTCTATCTTCCTTACTGAATTGATTAAAGTCTAGGATTTAATTTGACATTTCCTTCCTGGAAATTGGATAAAAGTTAATAGGGTTTGCGTGTATACAGTATATAGGGCAATTTTGACCAAGAAGAAAAAGCTACAAAGTTGAATTGCTTTCTTAAGGCAAACAATGATTAAGTACCAGTTTCGTTTCATTTGCTATTTTCAATAAAAGCACGTTGGCGTTCTTTAGTGTCACTTTTCATCAGGCCTAATTGAAAAGAGAAAGAGCGTTCTTTCATTGGTTTTTCGTCGGTTTTCAAGTAGTACTCGTATTGACAAAACAGAGTCTCGACTCTCGAGCATCATTTTAGGGATAATTTAGAATTGTTGCAAAACGCAAAGCAATTATGCGTCAGTGGATCGAGGCATCTAACATTTTTAAGTTTTGAAAATTAAAAAGAAAATAATAATAATTTAGTAGTTTTAAAAAAAAAATCATGATTCTGAATTTATCATTTTGCAAAACTACTGTATATCTACATGTAATTTTTTTATTTCAAATAAAAAATCAGCAGCAATAATAAAAAGCACAGCAGCTTCCCGAATGGCACTTTTGGCAGTCGTGAAGTCACGGGCGCAAAATCGACAAACAAATTGTTTTTATTTTGTTGTATTTAATCATTCAATATCATCGCTATTTTCAAACCAATTAATATTTTATTTTTGCAAACATGACTTTACAATTGCCATTTGTAAGGCCTTGAGCTTATAATTTCTTGAAACGTTAATTTTTCATTGACAATATCGACATAGTTTGCATATAACTAACGGGAAACTTTGCAGCGTTTTTTAAGTATCTTCAATGTTTAACTCCAAATTAAATAGAGGCTTTACTTCATGGCCCCACGCCAGGATCTTGGGCAGGACCCTATACCGCTAAGGTTACGTGATGCTCTACATGATTTAGAATAAAGTGTCAGTTTAAATGATGGCACAAAATTAGTATTTATATTTATTAAATGAAAGTATATGGCCCCGCCTTCCCCCCACTTAATCCTGGACCCTAAAGCTATAGCCATGTCCGTGTCCCTCCCACTTCCCTTTGTAGGGGCTAGGGCCATGCATTAATTTCTGAGGGGACCCTCAGCTAAAGACAGATGGCAGCACTGTTATTACATTTCTCAACTGTGAAACTGGTTGCATTTTAGCGGATCAATATTCCGGCCAACTGCTGCCTGAGAGCCTTGAAGCATGAAGCTAGCAATGTATATAGCTTTTCTGAATCCATCTATTCAAAGATCCAATAAAATGAGGTACTTAATACACTGCGTTCGTAATATCCATATATCATTGTCGTAACTGTTGTGCAGGCTAATAAAGTGCACTGTATGAACGTGGCCGGTAAGCGTGCCTGACAACCTTGCAACTTCTTGAGTACCCAATCAAGAAAATGCAATATTTACTGCAAACCTTAAATATTAGTTGAGAATAGTAGCCTATTGGGCTGAAATGGAAAAATATACATTGGTTAAGGGAAAACTGAGCAGCAAGTACTCAAGTTCATAAGAAAACGCATTTTTCTTCATTAAGTTTCATATAGTGTAGTAACTTATACCATGCCACAAATTAATTCTTATACGATATTGAAAATGGATGCTTAAAATCGATAGAAGGTTAAAGGGGGAGAGTGGAGGTCTAAAACAGCTTAGTATCAGGATACTACATTCTATTTTTTTCTCTAATAAGGTGGTCAACGAATTGTAGAGCAAAATGTGTCTCCTTGGCTAACTGAATTTATTATGACAATTATACTAACAATTGGAAAGTGGTCTTCAATTGCAAAGTTTTAATTAACTTCAAAAACACCTTTTCATTAACAGAAACTATCGGTCTTTCTTTTATAAGTAAGTTCTTCATCGTTTCGATCTACTTTTTAATTGGTAAATGTATAGTAAACTGACTTAAGACATCAATAATAGGGGTACTCAGATGGAAGATTTAAAAATCGTGCATGTACTGTGAAGTCACGGGTGCAAATTCAACATGCTAATCGGCTTATCAAATTCAATCGAGGCTATCGCTGCATTTTTAAACCAATCAACGCATTTCTTTGCACACGTGACTTCACGACTGCCAAAGTACGATTTGAAAAGCTTCTATCTGACTATCCGAACATTTGACAATGTTCAGATTGAGTAATGACGTTGTAGTCATTGCGATATGTTTATCATACTAAGCATATTTTATTTTCTGCGGAACTGGGAGAGTTTTTAAAGTGTAAAAGTTAACAAACAATATAAAATGCCCATTCGATTTTTATCCTGAACAATGATTTGAGAAAAATCTTAATTACTCTCACTTAAATCCTGATCGACGTTTGGCTAACGGCTTCTAGATTATATCTCATGGATTTCTCTGCATGAAATACTCAGATTAAAAGCTTTTTGAGATACATCGTTACTTATACTGTAAGATGATGCGCTAGATAATCTTGCCACGCTGTTTTATGTCTTTAACTAAATTATTGATACTAACCACACCCATAGTTTCAAATCTGTTAATGGATTGAGTAATGTGGCATAGACTATATATACTGCCAAGCTATAACACCTATGCTTACTTTCCAGTCTCTTTAACATAGGGTAAGAACCATACTAGAAGGGCTATTGATTGATACGCAAATGGCGGGCGCCAAATAAAATCTTCCCTCAGTTCATCCGTCTTTAGTTTCCCTCTTTGACAAGGAGAATCCCTCCGATTAGCAAGGTGATGACAAAATGCATTCAATCATTTCTGACCCGATAAACACATCCCATTATTGACTGAAAATCCTCTGGGTATTACTTCAATTGCTGTTATTCCGGCAATGTAAGAAACCCTTTCACAGATTCAAAAGATCAATCGCTTGACAAATTTATTCTTCTAGATCTTTTATGAACTTGATTTTAGAAATTTTAAAACTTTACTCTATGGGGTACGTTAGATAAATATTACTTGGTTGTGAATATTTTTACCATAATTAAGCGACTTAATTTGTTGAAGCTTTTCCTCCAATATTAAAATTTCTCCTGTATGAACGTGTACTTCTTTAAAAAAAAAAGTAATGCAAATTGGGATATGACTCGAATACACGTGACACATCAAGTGCATTTTGATTTCATTTTATTTTATTTACATCTGCTCCAACATGGCGGATCCGGCCTCAATGCCATGACTCGACATTTCGTGCAACTATATGTATTGAAAGTGGCTTGTCAAAGTCAATAATACGTTCCACGTAATATTAATAGCGCCAAGACTAATCAATTCAAAGTCATACATTTCATTAAAATTGCTACCATTGCCACGCTCCATATGGCAAACCATACGTACTCTGGTGCGCTTGTAGGCAGCACCCTTACAGGGGCATGGATTTGAATGATCTTAATAAAAATTGTATGATCAGTTAAAATGAAAACAATTATTATATCATCTTTTTAAAATAGAAATATGCAGGAAAAAATTCATTTCGAGGTGAAAGGGAACATTTGAAAAGTCAAATGTATTTGCTTTGCAATGGGCCACTACTGTGTCGTCTTTCACTTACAGGCTTAATGCAAATAAAATTCAATAGTGCCAATAACGAGACAATTTTAAAAACATAGTCAACAGTTAATAAATTAAAAACAACTTGTGGTTTATTAAATTTTGGCGTTTCAATATTCTACACAATCGTAAATACAATCGTGAAAATGGTATTGCACAAAACGGGTAAAAAGATACTTTACATGTATACAGTGTAGTGAATTTTAAGACTATTGCAAGTGCATACATACTTTTTCATCAATATCTCACAATATGAATGTTTCACAAAATTGCTCAAAATAATACAGACGTAAGAAAGGTTGTCTCAGTTTTTCACAACTGAACAGTATCTAAATATACTGAGAGAAATAATTTAAGCAGCATAAAAGAGGAATTTTTTGAATGTTGATTCGCTTTATTTTGTTCACTAGTAAGTTAACGAAGTGCAAGTATCAAGCTTTCTATGAAGAGTCGTCAGTAAAACATTCACAAACACCACATGTATGAGGTTAATCATATCACAGAGGTCAGCTGTCAATTTCTTTCAAAGAAATATATGCAGAACTGTCCACTATGACGCAGTCAATTTTATACAGAGCTGCCTGAACAGCGAAATTTGCATGGATTTTAGTGAGCGCAAACCAAACTCAAGAACTAATAAACAGGCTCTGCGTTGACGTTTCGTCCATTTAGCTTTGAGAGAATCGGCAGTGCAAAACATACGTAGCTGGGACACAACATCAAACAAACATGAATTCCAACTAAGTCTACAATTGCGAATTTTGTTTAATTTCCTCCTGTTGGGCTTATGAAGATGCTACCGATACATTAGGAGCAGCTGAACTCAAACATGTCATCACATACCGGACGAGAACACTTTATGCTTGCGTCAATATGGTATCAGTTGTGTCACAAGATATAAAGTAGAAGTAGCGTCTGTTGGTAGGCAATGTCAGCATCAACAAATAATAGCAAATACCTGTCTGTCTAACCACTGTGGTAAAGGAACTTTTGTACAGGCAATCTGAGCAGTATGTGCCACAAGCTCGCAGATATTATACAGAAATGTACATTGCACTCGCATAATACATCAACAAAGTGTCCCTGAAACAGATCCGAAAACATACAACATCCTTCTTAGTACCGAGCTGCCGATAAACAGTTTCCCACTCGCAATACATTTCTTACAGTATAAATGTCTCGTGGGCTTTATGAATTATCTACCAATATATGACGACAAGCATGGTTCGTACCATTTCAGCAATGTCAAGGTGGTTCGGCTACATTCAAAATAACAAATAGAACGTGCGAGCCACTCTCGGTTAAATTCCTGGTTTTTCATTCTCCCAAAACTTCATTTTGGAAGTTAGGTCACAATAAAAAGGTTCCATCTTTTGACAGTATTCTCTGTTTTGCATAATGATAGCACAAATTACGTATACAAAATAGTCCTTTAAACAAAGGATTTGTAATTGACCATCGCACCAGCAGGTGCTCTGTCTTTTTTTTAAATATTTTGTTGAGAAAAAACATCAGAGCCAATGCTTATAGCTAAAATAATAAACCGATTCTTATTTTATAATTAATGATTTAGTGGCCAAGACTTAGTCCGAATTAAAACAGAATAAAAACGAACGGGCAAATAGTCATCACACTTTACAAAATGTAATTTTATAATTGTAGAAATAATAATAGATCTTCGCTGTTAACTTATGATGATAGCAAGGGCGACCAGATTTAATGTTCCTAATGGTTTCATTCGCGCACCATAGGTGTCACCAAACGCACAAATTCAAATCCCCTGTTCGTCGTACGAGTGTTCGTAACAATTTCATCGGCTACTAGGATTTCACACGTTGACCTACCATTCTCGTTTTCCATAGGACTCCATCACTTAAATTTCCTCGCGGCAGAATCCGAGCCGCGGTGGAAAACTATGGACATAGTAATTCGGTAATGCCACTGGAAAGCACTTCTTCAACGTCCAATCTACAAGCCCGGAAGCTGCCCAGGCTGGGCCACGACGCAGGCCAGCACGTAAAAGAGGCCGAAATAGATGTTTAGTTTAGCTGTACTTTGAGGCAGTGACTGCAGATTTCCTTGGCGGAACTGCTTTTCCAGCTGGAAGGCGTGAGGAATAGTAATGAGGGGTAGGAGGAAGCAGGGGGTGTAACGAAGACCGATCACGGTGAAAACAATGTAGGGGACAAAAAGCAGTCCGGCGAAGAGCACGTGCGATGCGGTCAGGCCAATCAGGATGGCCAAAGTGACTATCCCGGCCCTTTTATCCGATTCCATATCCCTGGTATTGTTACTGTGCACTATGGCTTCGTTGTTCAGGGCTAAAGGCATGGCATAATACAAAGTCACGTGGTGCAGCGATCCAGTCTGGGCCATGTAGGCGAAGAGGACAGTCACGGGTCCGAAGATGATCAGCACCAGCACCTCTCCCAGGCCGATGTACTTGAGGCCTATGCCTCCCGTGTATAAAAATGAGCACGAAAGTCCCCCGAAGTACACCAAGGCCAGGTGTTCCATCTTGGCCGGCGACAACTGCACCAGCAGGATGAAACCCAGGCATCCGACGGAGTACAAAAACGCGCCCAGGTGCACGATCTCCCCCGGGGTGAGGATCTTGTCGACCAAGGTGCGATCATCGCTCCTCTTGCTGTCAATGCCTTTCTGGTAGTCGACGTACGTATTGACGACATTGCCAGCCGCGTGCACGGAGATGGCAGTCAAGCACGTCACCACCCAGATGCAAAAATCGAAACTGCCCGTGGACTTGTGCGCCAGGGCACAGCCCAGGGCCACCGGAATGAACGAACCGAAAAACGAGGATGGTCTCACGGCGGACACGTACGAAGACAACTTGCGCATGGTGCTCGACCGGACGGGCTTTGGGGGCGCTGAGGTTCCATGGTTGTGGTGATTGCCAACGTGGTCAGCGGTGCCACCTCGTTCGGCCAAACCGTCTCTGTTCATCTTTCCTTAGTTTACCTGAAACGAGAAAAAGGAATGCGATGAATCCATCGAGAGTTGACCGAGTCCACGAACACGAAACAATTAAGTTACCCAAATGACAACGAGCTCTGTTGCGGATGGAATTCACCGCGCTAAATAATGACCCGTTTGTCAACAGATGGCGCGGACCATCGGGCGGTTGGCCCATGAGTACTCGCAGCGTCAGCGGCGGAAGATGTAACGTCACCGAGGTTTTGTGGCAATGAAATGGGGCGTCTTTTTTCGAGTGCCCTTTTACAGAGGCGCGTGGCGCCATCAGCAGCGTGCGGAGCAAACCCAGACCTAACATAATTAACGGCGCACCAGGAATTTGCCATCCGCGAAGATATGCTGGTCATGCTCGTGGCAACAATAATCAAACGTCCTCAGCCCTCATGCATTGATCGTATAGCACGACTATAGTGTGCATTTTCAAAGTAAAGAGGGAGAAAAAAAAGGTTGCGAAAAGACCTAGGCCCGCGTGTGTGTACCCAAACATCATCACCCAGACTCCGCGTGCACTTTTCCACAAAGCACCGTGCTGCAGATAAGCAAATTTCACAAAAACCGAGTGCAACGCGGTGCGACGTTGAAAATGAAATCACTGAACCAGTTAAGCGAGAAAATGCTGTCATAAAATGCACCGTCAGCACGAGCATGCACATAAATGCATAATGTAATGAAGAAAAAAAAATAAAAAAAACAGCTATATATGGAGCAACATTCATGAGCCTATATTGCTAAAAAAAAAAAAAAATGAAGCTGCGCTTCTCAATTATTTTGCGATTTCACGTTGATTGGATTTTCTTCGAGTACACTTCGTGTAATGGCAAAATATTTGCGCACGATGGAGCTACTCGAATATCAAGAAGCTTTTTATAAAACCTGGTTTGGTGGCAACTATACTATAAAGTGCGTCAGCACGAACAACTTTAAATAGCAATGCACCGAATTATAACACGAATTGTGTAAAAGGTGGTGCTGTTCGTACTCTATATACTTTCACTTCATTTGCGACGGTGAAATTTAAAAGATGTCGGTTGCAGCCTCGTATAAGAAAGATCTACAGAGATCGGTCAAAGGCCCAAATATTGACTTTCCTATAGCTTGCGCTAGCTCAATTCGGAACTATCGAAAGAGCAATCGCGACTCTTCCCTATAACATGAGATCAAAATCCGATAAAACACCCCGACATATAAGGGTGCCCTCGAATGCATTCCATTTACATTTCAGTTTATCTATAAATAAAAATGGGCAGACAGGGCGTCCCAAAAATCTGGCTGCATAGCCATTTTGTCTTCTATGAAATTTGCATCGGAAGGCGAGGTCGATCTGGTCGAATGGCCTTTTAATCACTCGGTCACTTACTGCTGATTAATAAAACTTTGAAACATATTTTTGCCTGCAGATTCGATCTTTTGGAACACCCTATATATTTGCACGTAGTTTACGAACTTCGCTATAAATCTGCATGAATGATTTAAACTTTGCAGCAAGTTTAGAGGATATATACTTACAGATATGCGACAAATTCAGCATTGAATTTTTTTTAAAAAAATTTGAGCATATGCATGTGCATGTGCAAGTACATGTATCGATCAGAGATTTCAGTCATGTAAAAATCTTCCATATCATCCATTATAATTTAGAAAAAAATCATAATTTAACAAATGACCATTTTTAAAAGTTTTGTTTTGCGCAGTTTACTTTTATCCTCTTTTTACCTAATTACAGCTGTACATGTGCAAACTTTACGCATACAGCTCCTTGAAGCAAGAAGCAAATAAAGTAACCTGCACAAGAAAAAGGAAAAATGATGCTAAAAATTAAATGTAATGTAGTTTAATCTATCCAAAATCATGCGCACGTCGCAAGACCTGAACTCTAAACGGTGCACAATGAAAGGTAACGAAGCTGCGGCTAACGTGATTTTGAATTTGAAAAGACCATCGTAAACAGGGATGTTAAATACTGTTCACGGATGGCCAAATCCATACAAATGGTTCTACAATGAAGATAAAAGAAGGCAACGAATGAAAAGAGCCTCCAACATTTTGGTCGAAAGGCGTGTGGTCATCCCCTTTGCTATCAGATCAATAAGTTTATCTTTAATAACATTTCTAGTCAGTGGCTTTCGACAAAAGCTGATATAGAACTGTAGACCTATCAGAAATCATCAAACCTCGGCTTTTCAGGGCCTATTTTCCAAAAGATTGAAAAATCAATGCCGCCGCACTATACGACGATGCCCGGCGTCTCCACCACAACAACGGCGGCAACAATCAAGAGCCAAATTACTCAACCGCATTTAAATTGCATATTCAGGTAATAAATTGAAGTACAGTAACGTACACACACGAGTCTGTATACTGCGCAGTTCGGAGCAAGCTCATTATTCCAAATATCGCAGTTTTCATCGGCTTTTTTTTAAAAAAAATTGTCGCAAGAATTCTTTCGACGCCCTCTCGCATACCCCTTTTAAGTAACAATTTTTTGAGAATCTTTGCTTCATTACGAGATGCCTTTTGGACAATGGTATGTTATGAATGCGTAATGGGGGAGGGTGGAAGATGCAGAGATGGCGCCTCCCGATTTAGTAGCGAAGCAATTCCAGCGTCTAATGAAGATTTCCAGAAGAAGGCATGAAAAATTCATTGAATCAAAAACGAAAATTTATTCGCGCGCATTAATAACAGCTGCGTTGAGTCAACGTTGAAATTATGCATTCAACGCTGCATGCTTCATTCGTATATCTACAACGAGAACATCTCCAACTTTAGGTGAATCGATTAAGAGTGAACAATTACACTCGCTGGAATCAGCAATTCAAAATTGGGAATGTGGCGAATTAATAAACACTATATTGTTCTACGTAAAATCGTGGTCTTCTTCCAAAGTTAAGTGGCACGTACGCACGAGCCGTAGATTCAATTAACATTTCAAAATTATACTTTTAAAAACTAATTGGCATCCATTTCCAAGCACAAATCTACGTTTTAAAAACGCGTTTGAACAAATGATATCAAAGAGTAAATTCCTTAGTCAAGAGTTCCCAATAGCAATGGAATTTTCAACGTCCCTGTCTTTCATATAGGTTTTAAAACAAATTATAGTTATTCTCATATTACACATACTGTACACATGGGATGGAACAAAAGATTCCATAAGAAATTACACAGCAAACTTTGATCAGTTTTTTAAACTGATAATTTCATTATCGATTTCTTCCAGAGCAGAAATAGTATACCTTCCAATTACAGCTGTACTTGAATTTCTCAGACTTTTTAATTATTAATCACTTTCCCTTGACTATTCCAGAACTTTCCAATTTTCCAGGCAATTACAGGTTTTCAGGGGGAAGGGAACCCAGTTGGTAATTTGAGATAACAGTTAACAACTGCGTTTCTATATCAGAACTCATTTTTTTTTAAACTTTTTGCAAGTTTTTTTAAAGAAACAGTTTAAGCTCGACCCACTTAAATATTTATTTATTCCGGTGATGGGCGACAAAAAAAAGAAAAACCAAGGAGACTGCAAAAGAAAATCGATCAGTTTTCGGACACGATGTTTTTTTTTTCTTTTCAAATATGATCCTTCCCAGTCAATCCACGTCATAAAATAAATGTGGCATCAATAATGAAATGGGTTTTTACGCAGCTTTCAAAATCCATCAGTAGGTACATCGAAACAAGCGTAATCGACGAGCCTGTGGGCGATAAGTGCTGTCCTGAAATGTCGGCATTAACGGTGTCAAAAGTGAATTCCCGAGTTGATCTCTTTCTCACGGACAATCGACCACCGATGCTCGATAATTCATTGTCCACACTCGGACAGCATCCAGTCGCATCATTGAATGTCCATCTCTTAGGCGTGTCAAGTGTGGAGCGCGCGTGGCAGTTGGACGTCGCATGCAACGAAGACGTTGAAAGAAAAAAGCCAGATATATTCTCGACGTGCCAACGTAAATACGAGCCTGGCAAAGAATATTTGTACAAATCGAGCATTTTATTGCAAAAATAGATAAGGACTACACTTTTTCGAGGAGAAATCACCGAGCAAACGCTTGGCGCGGCTCCAGAAGTCATTTGGGATGATTTAGATTACTGCCTGTAAATTTTGCAAAATATGCTCGAAACAGTAAAGGAAAACATAGATCTGTTTAGCGACTAAACCCCGCGCAGCACTATTTCAAAATTCACTATCATTCCCTTTTCATGGTAGATGCAAACATTTCAGATTTTCAGAAGGCGCCTGCAACTGAAGAAGCTTAACTTTAAAAGAAAGAACGCCTCCTGTATTCCACGTGTTTTTGGCAACCGAAACCATTAGTGAGCTACTGTAACTTTTAGGAACATTTTCTTTTGAATAAATGATTATAACTTCGAGATCTGTTGTACTGCAAGCACAACGACTCATCTACTGTTATCTTTAGGGGCTGTATATATTTTTATAAAATTTAAAATTCTCTCGTTTGTTTTTTAAATAACTTGGAAAAAATCCGTCACATTTGATTTTGGCGCCATCGATTTAGGATTCTTGTCGAGTTTATTTTTCAAACAAACGTTAGGATTCCCAATTTCATAATAAATAGTCCAAGGTGGATGAATCTACCACAAAGGGGCAATGAAATGTTAAGTTTTAAACTTGATTTAAAACGAAAACATATTTCTAACATCAGCATTGTAAGTACAATTTTAGGTAATGGATCGTGCTAAATTGAACGCCGTGTAATGGATTGCGCGAAATTGAAATCCCTGCATCAGTATACGAGCAATTACACCAACAAACATAATGCATATACCCCGCGCTCGAGGAAACTGCATACTGCGAAGTGTTACATGTATATACGGCAACTCAAACGACCGTCTGCGAAATGTTTTCTCGAATCGAAGACATTTGCTCGAGCTTGAAAATGGCTAAGTGTCAATTTTTAAGGCAAGCCTGCCTAATTACACTTTCGTTCGCTCGAATTCATCAAATCTGATCTCCAGCTGACGAAATTGAAGCTGCGAATGAGGATTAAGGCAAGAGGATCATTTGGCAAGATGCTCTAACCCCTCATATTCAAAACTGCTATCGAGTGCGCGCCACGCACGTTGAAAATTGATTATCCATTCTGTCGGTAGAAAAAGTAATTAAAATTCTCGAGGATTGTGGCAGAAATTCGGGAGTGTCACGTAAATAGTTCGTCGTCTAAGCCCTCGCTAGATAAATCGAGCGAGCGGGCATTTTTAACGCTCTCGCGAGCGCCTATACAAAGGAATTGCAGGGGCGCAGATGCTTTTAATAGATTTCTAAACGGAAGTACATGCACACGTACAGCGACACATCTCGGTGCGAGGTGGGCGCCAATTAAAACGCCAAAACATGCGGGGGCACTTTTTAATTAAAAATGTTGAATTGGTCAAGAAAGCCGGAGCGGCTTTTTCTGGAGTTAATCCAAGAAAAAACGTCATTATGACACGTTCTGGCAAACCCATCCCATCAGCCAGCATCATTCCAGACTGATGCAACGCAGTTCCCGGCTGAGGCAATTTGATGAACATAAACCACAACACTCGTGGCGAGTCGTGAGACAATACCCATACATTGCGGCTATAAATGGACATCGCGGGCCCTCTACATCAAATAATAAACATCCTGTAAACTCTGGCGCCGAGGGAAGCCACCGATGGATTGGAGAGAGATCGTAGAGAAAGGGGTGGGGTGTTTTGGAGACTATCAATATCCTAGCCAATCTACTTAGGCTAATATGCTCCTATGATGCAGGAGTATTAATGAACCACGAGGCCTAGGCCAGAACTTCATTTCCGATTTCCGTTTACAGCGCGAACATTTTACGGCATAAAACGAGTACACGACTCGTTTAATGACCAGTTAATAATGGTTGGCAAAGACAATAATGATCCGCTTCGCAGTCGGAGCTCGAGGAAACGCATCACCTTTACTGTCATTAGCTAAAGTCAAAGTCAAGACAAAACAGTCTTCCTAAGAACAAAGATGTTTTTTTTTTATTATTGTTATCAAGGTGATCTATAACCCCATACCAGCAATGCTAAAAATTGTAATGCCAGTGGTATCTCATTAAGACGAGCTCGTTCAAAACGAATCGCTGATAAAACGAACTAATTTCTAATCCCTGTTAAACTTTCAGAGTATATGCGTTGAATAATGATCATTACTTCGTTCAAGACGAACCCGGAAATTACAAGTTTTCGGTTCAGATGAATGAATTTTCAAGTTCACGAGCATTTACGCCGTCTTCCGTCCAAACGAATTTGTTTAGACAATATGAAAAAAATACTTTATATCAGATTTATTATAATTTATAGTATTGTGGGTACTATGAGGTTAATGGGCTGGATGACCCTTTGTGTATATGCTTCCAGAATTAATAGAATCGAACCTCGTAACTGAAAAAAAAAACTGCATAAAGGTGGCAACAGTGCTTAGTCTACTTAAATTTCACTCTTGAACAGGCGTTGGGATTATAAATTAGGTCCATTTCACTATAGTCAGTCGGCATGAGGCACAACCTCGCAGCCCATTTCCAATAAAAAATCGGATGCTGCAACTTGCTGTTGTCATGGCAACGGATCCCATTCGCGACGGGAAAAGTAGGCGAAGTAAGGCCAATCTATAAGTCGCCTCCTGCACTAAAGCAAGACTACGGAAATTCACTCAAGCTAATTTCAAATGTAGCGCTACATTAAACGTAAGCTTACACGGATTGGAATTGCTTTCTAACAGCTAAGTGCATAGATGCTTACACCTCGGATATTCTTAAATAACGCATACTTTAAAGATAAACTTAAAAAACCATTAAAAGTCAAATGCGTATTGATCTGATAACTGCTGCGAACTTGTGTAACTATGTCTAAATGTTTGATTGGCGCAAAGTCGATGAAAGTGACAAACGTGACAGAAAATATTAATAGCTACTCTTCTTTTAAGTGGATTAGAAATTAGCAGGAGTATTTTTTTAACGATTCATTATAATTTGGTCAACGTGAAAATATGTAATATTGGACATCAAACAGATTTCATCACTATACTGGTATCACGTAATGCATCCTTTTGGCGCAAATTACCTTGTGGAACGTTATTTTAGCCAATGATTTGTTGAAACGTTTACGTGATACTGACTATTACATATCTTGCCATCCATTTTGTCTGCTTTTTTTTAACCAAGCAAAACATACCCAAAACTTGAAATTGAGTAGAGATATAGTGGAAGAATAACAAAAATTGGAAAACAACCTGATAATGAAGCTACACACAATCCAATCTATAATAAGCAATGAATTTGTAATTTTATTGCTGTTGTTCATTGATCCTCACTAATATTTTAATACCATCATAAAATTGATAAGCCATATAATTACAACGATAAACATTCAGAAATTATAGTATGTTATAAATTGTGCTATATGTCAGAATTTTTTTTCTGAAAATGATTTGAACTTATTCACAGATTTCACATTTCCCAGACCTTTTAATAATCTATGGGAAAATAATAGGGGAATGTTTTGAAACGAACACAAACTGTGGATGAATACTTTATGGTGAAAATTTCTTTCCACATATTTATCTCATTTAATTGATTTGAATATGTAGGCTTTATCGTACTCTTAAGAAATGAGACTATGGTAGGCAAGCTAAAGAATTCAAACGTCCACGTTAGGATAATAGCATTCTGCATTCAAATAAAAACTTTGTCAAGAATCAAGGTAAATTTTAGGGCATTTTTGGGTTATGCAAAACACGAAAAATAAGAAAGGCAGTAAAGTTTTTTTCACAAAGGAGGATAAATCTATTTTCAACAGCATGCTATTATTGATTAGCCAAATAAAAGCGGCACCTTGAGATTGAAAACCCCCTGCTTATTAGAGTTTGCAATGTTTATAGTCTGCGAGCAGAACGATAAAACAGTGATCCTGGTTCAAGCTTAATTCTTTTCGGCGCACTAATATTCATTAAAATCAAAGCAGCACTTCTATTCAATGCAACAAAGCTGGTTGGACTACCATTAAAAATATCAATCAATATTCTGATATTCCGAAAAATATTTGTCGCGAAATGTTCAAGTTTGAACTAAATTGAAAAGCAAATGACTATTAGAATCGAAATAAATAAGGTCCAAAGATAAGAGAGTTGATATCGAGTTAAAGAATGAATACTTTCCATTTAAAAGTTTCTGAAAAATTATACCTAAACATAGACAGACTTACCAGTACGATCACTGCTTGCAAACGTCCATCCACCAGCAGGATTGTCCTGGGTTGAAGATTTCAGAGAGATGGCATTCGATTTCTAAGCAAAAAAAACCGGATTCAGACAACAATGCAAATGGTCCAACATCTTCATTGGACTTCTGATTTTCGGGTTACTTACCTCTGAACTCTACCTTCATCACAACACCGAGCAACGAAATGACACGTTTTCCCCAGCCTTTTACACGTCTACTGTTTCCGACACATGACTAAGCCCTCGGTGAACGTCATCTTCGCTGTAAAGCTACCCATAAGGTTATTAAAGCGTTATTTTAAATCCAGGAGGTTAATGGAACTGAATTAACTGAGTATTTCGAAATACAAACGGAGTTCACGAACAGCAACCGCACAGAGCTCGTCGCCATGAGCGTACCACGGTCCGAGCACTTGTTCAGAAAAAGTGCATTCTGGGTAGATACCTGTATAGTGGCGCCTTTTTGAAGAAGCACGAAAAACGAATGACAACATCTCCTTATTTTCGAATTTGGATTGGTTTTCAAGGTAAGACACGTTAAATCAACTTCCAATCTCACACATGTGGCACGTTAATCTAGCTTCAATTCACATAATCACATTATAAATGAATCATAAACTCGCAATATTATAAAAAGATGATTCACGCACTGAAGCCGACGTGACTGGCAGCTTCTCAAGTTTTCGCATGATGACATCACCAAAGTTGCGAGGTGGTTGCATGATCCCAACCTCTAAAGCCCGGTATCCACTGCACCCCAACACCCAACATCCAACTCCCAACATGGCAAGTCATGACGTAGGCATGACGTTTTCAGCCAACAAAAGGGGAGGAGATCAAGTTGAGGTACCGTGTTGCGCTGATCCGATGAGTGTCGGTCTTTCCCTTTGATCTGGCGCAACAAGGCTCAACTTCCGGCGATATATCGATGTATATCGATGATTTAAACGACGCGATTTTGTATTCATCGAATTTTGAAGTCTCCATGCGCGTAATTGATTTTATCTATCGTGGTATTTTTTCGTAGAAAATTAAGAATCGTAAGGAAATTTCTGTAAGTAGTATTAAACATTTAAAAAGGACGTGTCATCAGTGTGGTTTTTAATTTCAACCGTTGCTTTGCAAAAATTGGAACAGTATAAAATCCTACAACTAGGTAGGCCTATAGTCAGGATTTTATTCGAATTATTCCATCTATTTATCCAATTCATTTATGATTTAATGTTAGCTTTTAAACATTTTCGTAACACAATACAATTAAGGTATGCTGGCATCGATATATCGAATGCCAGCAGCGAATCGTAATTAGTAACGCGCGCCACCGCTTCACGTTGGGCCTGGTTGGGCCAACCTGACAACAGGCGCCACGTACACAGGACCACACAACCTACGCGTCATGCCTACGTCATGACTTGCCATGTTGGGAGTTGGATGTTGGGTGTTGGGCTGCAGTGGATACCGGGCTTAAGGCAAAGGGCTTCTTACAACTAAACGTATATGTATAAGTACTGTAGGGACTCAACATTTTCTGCCACTGTCCAAGGGGTTGCAACCAATAGTTTAAGAGGCCTTGGTGGAATAAATTAAATATGTTCCTGCTCAGGTTATGTTCCATCTTCCCCAGCACTGAAGTGGTACTGTACCACAGGAACCTAATTATTGTCTGTAGGTTTTCTTTTCCAAAAGTTATATGAAGTAATGTTTCCCTTTACAATGTGCTATGCAGGTTGCGCTTCTGACCGCTACTGTAGGGCAGAACTGTCACTGATTCCTCTATCAGGGAGGCAAAATCCTTGTCTTTTTGGGGATAGAGCTCAATGTTCTTTTTGCAAAGTTACGTATGGGGCTACATCGTCACTGCCTCCTGGTGATTTTCGCCAATGAAATGAATGAAAACCGGCGCCGATGGTCGAGTGGGTTACGCGCTTGCCTCTCGATCCTAACTAGCGGGATTCGCTCCCTGGTTTAGGTCGGTGAGAATTTTGAGGATGTGGCGCCTCTTTACGGATGAGAGTTTAAACCGAGGTCCCGTGTAGATCCCGTTTGATCTCGGCACGTTAAAGATCCCTCTGCGTTGGTGTTTAGCCCTTGTGTGCAGAAATAGGCAAACGTTAAAAATCCACCAACCAATCAACCAACCAAAGGAATGAAATGCCACGTGATATATGTAAGCTGACGAACGCTGCATAGTCTATTACTGCTGGAGTAATTCATTCAGCACTTCACCCAGATGACCCTGTTATGAGGGACAATGCTCCGACATGATTATTGAGACCTCAGTTTGACTCCCAGGTCAGTTTATCCCAAATTGATTTCAGGCAAATGCAGAGCCAGTTCTTCTAAACATTGGACGTAGCCTTGCACCCTTCCTTTTATTTTTCATGTTTCTATCACCTTTTAGTCATTGTTTGAGCACTATTTAGCTCTAATCTTTAGTAACCTTTCTGTCTCACACCCCTTCGTCTCATTCTTCATACTTAAATTTGTTGGATGGTGAGGGTTTTAGGGCGCAAAATGAGACTTGAGAAAATCACAGTTTTGGCTGGAAACAAATTTTTAAAAATCACGAATACAAAGTTAAGGACAGTTGGCCTGACCAGGTTTTGAACTTAGGTCTCTGGTTTGTAATGCTGAGCAGTTTGCTCTCAGCTACATGTACGTGCTGTTCTGTTGTCTTGACAGAATGAGCCATATCTTCTCTGGTAGCAAGTGACTTTGTGCAAATAGAAATTAAAAATCAGTGGCTGTCATCCTTGTTGGTGTTTCTGTGCTCTTTGGCTGTTTGAATGTTAACAAAATAAATGTATTATTTTTTGCATTTTCAGATGAAACTTCTCAATGTCTACATCAAGAGAGCCCAGTCTGTGCAAACTAACTCTCAGGCCAGCAGCAGCCCTGGCTCACCTAAAAATTCCCCTTATACAAAACCTCACTAAGACCGTGGTGAACCAGAATGACTGTGATTTCTTAAAAAAAATGTCAAACAACAATGGAGATGCTGACTGAATTATTTTTGCATGGGAGTTTTGGCCTGATGCAACCAAGAGTGCGTGTCCAATGCTATATTTTTCCATATGTAGCATTTGGTGTTAATGAGATTCAATATAAAGAACATTAAAGATCGAATGTATAATATGACTGTAGTGTAAATAAGCAGCAAAAAAACTTGTGTCAACGTCACTCTTCCATTTGTCTCACCTAGAGATTAGTTTATAACACAATATAATCGATATCTTCTACTAGAAGCCAAAACGTTGACCTGGAAATAGGTTTTTATTGGCGTGTTAATGAAATGTGTTCTATTATCTAATGTGAAATAATGTACTAGATTAAACATTATCCCTTCTCTGTACATAAATATATGGATTTTAAAAAAGTTTCAGTGCAGTTTTAAATACACAACCATTTAAATATTCTCTTTAAAAGTTGGATAAATCTCAGCTAATTTTAATAATTTATATGGATCATTCATTACTTCTGTGTTCTTTTGTCAAATCTTTTTGCAGATTGTTCTGCATTTCCCCTCAGTTTCTTGTGTAAGTCAAACGTGAAGTTACTAAAATATTCTGAGTGACTAGTTGTGTAATTAGTTGCATTTTCTTGGACCTTTGGTTGCAAAACTGCGTTGGAATGCTGTTTGTGAAACCATTTTTATATTATTTAATGTGCTTCTGGAATCCATGTTAGTGGTTGCAATGTAGAAAATGGGCGCCTTTTTTTCAGATATCCTTTGAAAATTAATAAAATATTTGAATTTAAAGTTTTCTTTGTCGATAAATGGTAACAGCCAACATTGTCAAGGAAGCAATGAATGTTAGTTGCGGAAAATGTTTGATCTTTTTGAGTAACCCTGTGTAAAGTTTTCCCTAACAAGCAGTTGCTTGTGATAAAATTCTTTACTATATACAGTGGCGCCATAAAGTATCTTTTACAAATAAATGTGGTGAATAATAGCGGATTCGGCTGGGCACACCCGTGTTGTCCACTTCAGGTGCGGGTGCAAATTGATCACGTGACATTTATTGCGCGGTGCGACCTCTAGACGCTGCCGGTGCATCACACGACATTTTGCCAGACGAACACGCGAGGGGAAAACGTCTGACCAAATCGCGCGAATTTTAAAAGCTCATAATCCACCCCAAAGTTGTAGGCCCCTACGTTTGTAATATTTGCGTCTGAGAAGACAATCGTTAATGAAATAACGTTTGTATAATGGAACTTGAAAAGGTGTA
>JAQGAO010002245.1:0-20371 GCA_034697705.1 Ommatoiulus sabulosus | reverse complement strand
GTCTACATGTATAAGTACAGTGTACATATTCATTATTTTAATGTAATTCACGCATTCTTTGTATAGTGACCACCTGTTTACAGTGACCAACATAGCATTTTTTGGTGGTCACTCTGAACAGGTTTTACTGTATTAGAATTTTCTGAAAGGATGCATTCTTTGGCGGATTCGCATTTGTGGAGTTGTATGTTATGCGGTGAAGTCCAGTACATTCCAATAATTCAATCTTTTTCTCGAGGAAAAATAAAATGCGCATTACAGTGGAACCTCGATAAGAAGAACAAGCTTAAAGAATTTCTGATAGCACGGACTCATTCCCAGTCCCCGCCCTATATGGACGATTAACGTTAATTTCTTCGTTTAAGATGGATTCCGAATTCGTACATTACACATTTTCGGCTAAAAAGAATAATTTTCGAATTACCAATCATTCGCGATGTGTTACGCTAAAACGTACTTTAGACAATATGAAAAAAAGGTAAATTACAACGGGGAATTCCCTGATAAAAGTTGCAGCAATTTCCCATTCATACTGTATACGTGGAGTAGGCTGGTAGGATTCCATTTAAGTTTCTATGAGACTAGTTCTTATTGTTGAAGTCATGTTTTGCCTGACTGCTTATACGAACAATGGTTTTAACAAATAATTTTTGACGTCCTGTGAGATTCGTCTTATCGATGTTGGACTGTATAAGCATTACAATGAAGTGTGACCAAAATTCCTGTCATAATGTATGAAGCCTACGATGGCCGGTTAAGATTATAAGGATATTTAAATATTTTACAAGTTGGCTTTTTGCGGTGTATAAATTAAAAATTGAAATGATTCCAATTGTTCCAAGAATTTAGTTTATCGATGTACAGTATTTGTTCGCATCCGAGCGCTATGAAAAGTAATAAACAAAGAATTGGAAGAATTCCAATCTCAACGATATTATGACTGTAATATCTAAGCAACATACAAGATAGAATATTGTCCTTCACGTTTCTATAAGAAGGATAAAAAATGAGATTAAAGCTTCAGATTAGGGGCCATTCAAAAAGGACGTCCTCAAAATTTTCCCAAAATTGGACTCCCCCTACCCACCGTTCGCATTGTATCCGGTCAATCACTCCCACCCCCTCTCCCCAGTCTGACGTCCGAAACTTAAAAAAATTGTATTCGGAAAATTTTGAAAGTTTGCAAATTGGTACTCGGAATTGTCGGAAAACGTAAATTTTGTGCTCTAAAAAGGTTGAGAATTTTGCTAATTTGACCTCAGAATCTGTTGGAAATTTTAAAAAATTTCTTTTCGGAAACTTTAAAATCTTACAAATCTGCACTCGAAAATAGGCGAAAATGTTGAAGATTTGTACTTGGGAAAACGTGGAAAATTTTGCAAAATTTGTCCTCGAGAAAACGTGGGGAAATTTGTAAAGATGACCTCGTAAAAGATTGAATATTTTGCAACTTTATGCTCGATTAAAATGAAAATTTTGCAAATTTGTGATGGAAAAATTTGAAAGTTTTAAATGGACCTGAGCTTTTAAGTTTTCTGACTTTTCCAGGTTTTCCAGGACTGGAGGTGCCTTGTTTACGTTTGCAATTTATAACGCATCACCTATGCGATATTGCGCTAGAATTTCCCTTTTACTTTGTGAGCTGATTTTGTTTAATATTTTTTTTATCAAGTGGACGTCCGAGTTAGACATACCCCCTCTCCCTGTCCACATTGTGAGACCTAATACCCCCTACCCCCTACATGAGGACGTCCTTTTTGAATAGCCCCTTACAAAACAAAATAATTAAAAACTGATAAAACGACGAGATGATATACCATGGATACACTAAATTCAGCTTGGTGAATGACAGAAACGAAATCAATAAGATTACAATGCACTTCGTTACATATACATACGCAGAAAGCAATAAATTATTACGCATGTTGAACTGTTTTTGAACCTTATTGAAGTTTTATGATCATATGTCGAAAACAAAACCTAGTAATAAATGAAATCAATATATTGATTTTATGGATTAAAATAAACTTTTTTCGAGTTTTCAAACGGACAAGTCACATTTTTCATTAAACTTTAGTTTAAAAGTTTGGATACTGTATAATTCGCAATAGGTATAGACATTGTTAAATACGAGCGTGAGAAATAAATTTTCATTTTTTTTCATTACTAGTAGAAAGTTTACGAGTAAAGCTTCGAAAAATCAAAACTAAATACTATGTACGATGAAAAAAACATCTAATGTATTGCTATAGAGATACTTTGGAATACGATTTGTCATTTTCTAAGAATTATTAAACGTACATGTATTGTCATTGACTGCTTTTTCATTACTTGAGATCATTATGGGTTCAATAATTCAAACTTTAGAGAGTCCTAAAAAGACGTTTTGTAAAAACTAAGTTCATTTAGATTATCCTTCTAAATATTATGCTGGCATTTCTGAATTGATTTGAAGGTTTTCTTAATTTATGATCCCATCTACTCATTTACCGTTTGAATACATTCCCTTAAGCCGGCCATACACGGGGAAAGTTCTGTCTGGAAACTTGGTAATTTTAGGCGTGTCCGAAAAGTCAAGCGCATATTTCTGAGCATTTTACTAATCATGGATTTTAAAAAGGAAAATTTTAAACTGAAAGTAATTAGACTTCATTTATGTTTTTATAATTGACTAATTAAAATATTTCATTTCTCGTAATTCACATTCTAAAAAACAGAACTTTTTGAACATGCCATATTTCCAGATATAACTTTCCTCGTGTATGACCGACTTTAGAAATATTCCCAAGGAAAATGAGCAATTGGTACACAATCTTAAGATGAAATTTAAATGATTTTCACTCGCAATACTACAATTTACTTGTTTTTTATAATCTTCTAACTGCGGAGGCAATCCTTTGATGTCTTTGTCCATATACGATTTTTCCTGCGTCGTCAATTGTCTGCCAGATTTGAGAAACACTTGCAGAAAGTCTGCCATGTCTTGAGCCCAAAGATATTCATATTTGTCAAATTGGGAGGCAAAGTCAATGGCTTTAGCTATGCCACTTTCAACCCGAGAAACTATTTTTTGCTTAAGTTCAACAATTTCTTCGCATACTTCCAGTTGGGCCTAGATTTAACAGACCATTCTTTTAATCAAAACCAATCAATGCAAGGAAAGAATGACAAATTAGGACTGAAATTCGGTCATACCTGAAAGCTACTGTCTGCGTTTGTTTTGCTCAGACACGGAATTAATGACGCCATTTTTAAAATATCAGTCATCAATTGCTGGATTAAAATCAGAAATCCGTTGGCATAACGATCATCTAGTGGCGGGAAAAACACCTTTTCCTTCATATCCAGAGTCAAAATGATCTCAAAGAGCGGCGAATTAGTAACTGACGAATCAGTATTATCTAATAAGTAGTATAAGCTGAAAATGAGTAGAATAATGTACAATTTTTTTTATAAATTTTTCCTATAATTGAAATTTTCTGTTATTGAGATTTGTTAATTGCAACTCCAAAACGAGTGATTTCAAACAAAAACTGTCAGGTAAAAAATGTAGTGGGAGATTAAATTCTCTGATTTTGATCTTTAAAACTTTATTTTCAATACTATTTATTATATTATTTGCAACTCCAAAACGAGTGAAAAATGTAGTGGGAGATTAAATTCTCTGATTTTGATCTTTAAAACTTTATTTTCAATACTATTTATTTAGTTATAAAAACGAAATAACTAAATTATAATGAATAAACGTGTTTGTAAAACCGAATAGGAAAGTAATGACCACAATTATTTTTGAATGCAACGTTTAATTAATATTTTGCTAAAAAATATTTCTTTTCCAAAAATTTAAAAGCTTAAAGTCTTTTAAAAGCTGAAAATCATGTTCTGTATGACGGCAACTGATTTTTATTTCATTTTGAATAAATATTGATTTACTTGCCTGCAAAGGACCATTACATGAAAAGAATTTCTCAGTATGTCATCACAATAACAAAGATATGCCTCCCACTCGTCCTCTTCGTCAGGAGATTGTAAAAGATCCATATTTTCCTTAATATTTTATTAAATACAGGAATTGATTTTGAAAAGAACTGAACGTAATGTTTTGACGTTTTATGCAATTGTTAAATTAATCCGAGTTTTGAGCGAATCTGTTATTTCATAAACGTACCTTGATAAGCTGTTCAATTTTCAGCCCAGCTGCTTTAATTTCGCTATATCTTTTATTAACTTTTTCAATGCGATTGTCCACGTGCAATGAAATCTCACGTTTTGCATCAGGTCTTTCAAAAAGAGGCGAAGCATTCCAGGAAGACATCAGATTTTCAATTTCTCGTACGTTGCTCTTGGCTTTTTCAACTTTCAAGTCCAAAGACTGGACCAGCGACCTGGTATCCAGGATATATTGCCAAGCATCTACAAGTAAATAGTCCATATAACAATAATTTAAATGCACAACTAGAGACATTTACTAATTTGTCATAAATTCAGTCAACACATAGTACATTAGGAGAACAATTTTGGCAAACTTAATAAACCCTCAAACTTACATATTTATATTAGACGTACGTCATACATACATCTAACTTAAATGTACGTCAGACGACTTTATCAAACCGAATTAAAAAATTATTCAACGTTCAATAATAATGTATAAGTTAAATAAAATGTTTTAAATCTCAATAAAATTTACGCAGCCCACATTTTGGGTACCCTATTAAGAACGCCATCTAAATAATAGATTTTCCATATACTGTTCTACAAGTATACTTTAAAAAGTACTGAAAATTCAATAAAATTTACGCAGCCCACATTTTGGGAACCCTATTAAGAACGCCATCTAAATAATAGATTTTCCATATACTGTTCTACAAGTATACTTTAAAAAGTACCGAAAATTCAATTTAGAAACACCAAAATTAAAGTGCATTTCTGATATTACTTGACGTGATATTGGGCTATTTCAACCATTTCAATCCATGTTTCACTTTCATTCATGTACCTACCTCGGCTTGACCAAGTAAAAGTTTCCTCAGCTGGTTTCAACTTTTCGTCTATTTCGAGCATTTCTTTTTCTATTAAAGCAAATTCTACTTCCAACGTTGATCCTTTTAACCGATTGTACCAAAACACGCTCTGTTCCAATGCGAAGACGTATTGGTTTAATTCCTGGCCCCTTTCGAACAACGTTGAGGCGCTCGTTGGTATGTCAGTCCTTTCCAAAAGTAGCAAATATTTCACCTCCTTTAAAACGACGGCAAGCTGAAAAACAAACCAATTTTGAGAAAATAAATATGAAGAACAGAGCGTACAACAATGCCATTATATAAGCACGAAAATGCTTACCTTCTCGTCAAAATTAACCTTGATTTGACCGGTTTCCGAGTTTCTCAATAGAAGTTTGTGTCGCACGTACGTTCGACAGGTATCCCCGACTGTTTGTTTCCAAACACTATAAGCTTGATTTTCAACCCTAACAATTAATAAAATTATTCAAATATGGTCGAAAATGTAGATTCATTGATTTGTCGATTTAATCACGATGATATTAAAAAAATATTTAAACTTTATTTATTACATTATCATGCCATTCAATTCAACTCAGTAGCCTTATGCACAGCCTGCTGTCAGCATAAAACTGCCAAATGTTAGGGGTAAAAGTTCATAAATCCAAGATAAGCGGACATTTTCATCACAATCTCATCTTGGTCAACAACAAATTCTTATTCCCAAGAGAATATGCATTAACTTCCTGTGTAATAACTGATTGAATTTAATAGAAATGAATGAATATACAATAAATGTAAATAAAATGATAAAAGTTCTTACTGGTCAAGAAGGCTCATTAAATCTCTGTACTTTTTGAAAACAGATTTAGCTTCATCGCTGGACACCACGCTGTAATAGAATATGATCGGCATTGCTGTTCATTTTGGGAACTTTAAAAATCTACACTCTATATTACTGCATATAAAATGCCAATCAAATCGAATGTAATTAAAATATATAACAATTAACGCTTGATAAGTAAATTGATTAACTAACGGGTGTTCCAATTGTTGAAATGCGCCCATGGGTGCAGATATCCTCTCTCTCAAGTGGTGAGCCCAAAATAACCTTCCCGAAACTGGTGGGATGTTATTATAAAGTGGAAATTTTCCTGAATAATACAAAATATATATTTTAATTAATTTCCATATCATTAGTTATTTAGAAATTCATATTATTAAACTGACAAGATTTTCCATATATTGTTCTACGAGTATACCTTAGAAAGTACCGAAAATTCTATTAAGAAACCCCAAAATGAAACTTCAGTCTAGTATTACGAGAAACCATATACAATGTAACAAATTTAGGAAAGAAATCTTTAAAAAGATGAGAAAAAAGTAAGGGATTTTTCTACTTTTTACACGCGATGACAAAATACTTGTACATGTATTGCCAATCTGGCTTATTGGTCGATATTTTCACCTGAAAGAAGTGATTATTCGCTAGATATTTTAACGAAATTTCGTCATATCAGAACAATTCTTACCAGTCGATTTAAATACGAGCATATGTTGATCGTAAATTTCTCTCGCGTTTCGCATTTCACGATCAAGCAAGGATACAAGACGAGGATATTTCAAATCACAATCTTTCTTAATTAATGGTCGATCCAAAAGAGGCCCGATCATGGCCAATAACTATACAAAATACAAGGATTTATTGCATTATTATGAAGAAATTCGTTAAAATAGATATAATATTCACTAAAGCAGTATAATTATTTAAGTTACATCAAATAGAGATTTACTGTCTATGGACATCATACCATCATTATGATCTTATTGACCTTGAAGATGCGTAGAAAATTACCTTAAATACTGCCTCAGGATTGCCGCAGTCGTCAAAAGCTTGGCAAATAATGCATCCTAAACGTTTGTCCCAATCACTGACTCTCTTCATAAAATCCTCGCAGTCAGCAACGAATTGCTAGACAAAATACGAAAATTATATTGAAAAAATAATGAAACTATAACAAAGTAAGAATTTGAGCAATAAATGGCAAAATGTACCAAACTCTGAATAATGTAATCAATTCAAACTAAGAAAATAAACAGGTTATGAGCCGCATTTTCATCATTGCGATAATATTTGGCTTTTAATCATCGATTACATTAAATCGGAACTTGGTAAAACACAATATTAAAAAATATTACTTTATTTTGCGTATCCAGAGAGTCATCGGTACGATTTGCAAAATTTAAATAAAGTTCCATAAATTCGTGGTAAATCTGAGATAATGCGTTACTCAAAATTCTGCCTTTTCGATTCCCTATTTCCATTTTCTCCAATCGCATCAACTCCGAAGAAGTTTCAAAAAAATTCTATCGAAAAAAAAAGAAGTAATTAATCAGAAACACTTCAACTTATGAAATCTTTAAATATATACAGTATACTGTATATTTATTTTTGGCCCTTACAGTGCGCTGATTTTATGAAATTTGCAAAAGTATAAAAAGTAATCGAAGCGTCATTTTGTCACGGTATATACAGTATATTATATTTTTCAAAATGTCTTAAATATGTATGTTGTATTTTACAAAGAAATTGTGTTTATACCATGGTTATATCATATTTGTATCAGTAACAAACCTTAATCAAAAGCAGTCTTTCAATAAACAAATCGGAATTTTCAAAAACTAAATGTGGTGAAAAATCCCACTCCAGAATTGGTTTCTTGTGACGTTCGAAGTACGTTCCTATAACACGTTTTTGTTGGTGAAATATTGCCGTGAAATATTTGAACATGTGAAGGGCCTTGTCAATCTTTTCAATCCCTTCCGGAACTTCCAATTGGAAAAGAGAAGAAGGGTCAAGAAATCCTCGCGCCTAAAAACAGACAATTTTTTACCTTTAAAAGTGCTAATTTAAGCTGAAAAAGTATCGAAAACCAAATATAACGAATGTTGATGGGCGAGGAATGGATTTCGTTATAACCGATACTGATAACACGAAGTTTTGCGAGAGCAGCTTTAATTTTAAATTCACTTTTATTACAACGAACATTTGAAATGGAAAAATGTTGAAAAGATATAATCATAATTTGAATGGTTTTTGGTATCATTTCAATAATTAATTTTTCCTATTGATATTTTTAAAAAACGGTAACTGCAGCCCAAATTTCTAATAGAACTACGTAATTTACAAGCATATGATTGGAACGATCTGCTTGTAAAACATCATACTTGACTTTTTTTAGATATATTCAAACATTTATTTAAGGAATATAGTATTTGTTTAATGATCAGCTCGCTATATACAACACCGTTATAAGAGGTTTTCGATTAAATCAATGCAATCTTATATTTACTTGATTTATTAGTTGATTTGTAATTTCCTTGAGTAAAACGATTATTCTTGGAATAGTGCTGTAATATTTGGATAAAGACCAAGTCAAGCAAACAATGTGCATCATGGGTAGTAGGAGCATAGAAAGGTCCGAAAATTCGCAAGTTTCCATTGCGGTGAAGTGAGCTTGAAGTGGGGCCAGATGCACACTGACATCTTTAGCTTCCACTAAGGCTAGAATGATCATCATGAATTAATTAAGACACAAATGCGGAATTTATGATGCACACATCTCCAAATGTCATTAAGCACCTTTTTCAATATTTTCAACCGCAATTTTCAAGGCTGGATAATAACTGTTAGCCGTCTTTTCCAAAATGGTCATGATGCTTTTAATTTCTTTATTCTTAAACTGAAAACATCAAAGATTTATCGCGTATTAATATATTATTGGGACTATGATGCGTTTCAATTAACTTTTCTTGTCGATTTTGAACACTTTAGTCGCAAGATGCGCTGAAAGCAATTAATGGCATCATGTAATGACAACACTCGCTGATGTCTGGTAAATGTAATCATAATAATGCTATGCAAATACAATGTTAATGCCTTCGCACCCAAGGCAGGCAAATTATATTAGGAAATAAATTGCTTGAAATTGCAATTTATTAAAACTGAAAATTTTTCCTGTTGATGTAGTACTACTTACTCCAATATATTTTCTTATTGGCTATAGGCATCAGAAAGAAACTTTTGTTCTTCAAGACTTTAAGACCGATGACATGTTTGTTTGATGTTTCCAAAAATAAGCTGCTCAGAATAAGATCATTCTCTATTCTGGAAATATCGCTGTAAATGATACTTGCGAAGGAAACATTTTCAAACACACGGGGAAATTTCAAGCAACACTATTTCAGAAAACAAATTTTCGGTTATAAATTGCCTCGTGTGTGACATCCTTTGAAATTCTATGCCTTCAACGGTTTCATCAGAATTCATGGATTTTGTAACCTGCCTATATGAGCATAAAAGTTCTTTGGGACTTACCTGTTCATAAATGCTATTTAATCTGTCCCTTCTCGTTCGCCAAAAATCCACCTCGTAAGTTGGACCAGGATTGAGTCCTAATTTCATACAATAAGCCGAATCTTGCTGAATTATATGCTCTACCAATTGGCTCCACTTTCTGGATACCATTTCAATGGATGCCAAGAAATCTTTATCGCTTATTTCGCCACTGAAAGTAACCACAAAATAATGATGAAATATTTTTCGATATTATAAGTGCTAAAAATGTCATTCGCAGAACACTTTTATTACCGTGTTCTTTGAAATAAAAAAGACCTGATTATTGAAATAAAAATTAAAATATTGCGGATTGTTTTTTTTTTTTTTGTCAAAGTGAAATTTTACAATTTTTGAAACGTTTCAATTAGTTACCTTTCAATAGCAATTCTTTCAAATTCCTCCAAGTTTTCCAAGCCGCTGGGAAGAGCAAGAATCGGTTTTCCTACGACCAATCCACACACTTGCTCCACTGTGGTTCTCAAATCGTGCAATTCATACTTTATATCTTTAACCACAGATAATGGCCAAAGTCGAGTGACATTTCTATTGCCACAAAGTGGGATGAGAACCTAAACAACATTTAAAACGTTAAAAAGATAATATATTCGGTGTTATTTTGACAATTACACTCATCGTTGTAATTTTTTTTTCGTTGGAACCGTATAGTTCGTATTATCAGCAGTCAGACAAAACATGATTTCAACAATAAAAACTAAACTTTGACCGAAGTTAGCATGAAATCCTACCCCACGTATATGAATGGGAAGGTGCTTAAACTTTTATCGGGGATTTCTCCGTTATAACCGCTTTTTTAATATTGCCTAAAGCTCGTTTTAACTTAACATTACGCGAATGCTCGGGAACTCGAAAATTCATTCGTTTTAACCGAAAATTTGTGATATCCGAATTCTAAATTCGTTTTAAACAAAGAAATTAAAATTATTCGTCCATAGGGGGAGGTCGAGGACTGGAGGTGAGTTCGTACAATCAGAAATTCGTATAAAGCTACTTAATTTCTTAATAAGATTTCGCTTTAATATGCTTTTTGGATGTGATGGATGTAATTTGATTTCAATAAAAAATAAGATTTTTTTAAAACTAAATCGAAATAGTATTATTATTGATTTCCCATTTTTCACAGTAGCAACGTAGGTAACATTATACGAATGCTCGGGAACTCGAAAATTCATTCGTTTTAACCGAACATTTGTGATATCCGAATTCTAAATTCGTTTTAAACAAAAATTAAATTTATTCGTCTTAGGGGGAGGTCGAGGACTGGAGGTGAGTTCGTACAATCAGAAATTCGTTTAAAGCGAGTTTTTCTTATAAGGTTTCGCTGTAATATGCTTTTTGGATGTGATGGATGTAATTTAATTTCAATAAAAAAAAGATTTTTTCAAAACTAAATCGAAATAGTATTATTAATAATTTTCTATTTTTCACAGAAACAAAGTACCTTAAGACAACTTAGTCTACTTAAGATACTTAAGATAAGTTACTTTAGAAACTTTAAAATACTTACCCCATTGACAAACACAGGCAACACTTCAATTAACGCACATGGCAGATCTCCGTACATGATTTTCGGTTTGAATTTGGTTTTCGGGAGCACGCAAGGATGTTTCTTAACGAAATAAACGCACTTGGATTTGGGATTTTTTGGAAATTCAGTTTCAGCCACCAGCTGATTTCCAGAAACTTGACAAACGATAAGCTTGCTGGGCTGTTCGTTGTCCATGAAGTCGTTGATGACGGACTTGACCAGCTCAGCATTCATCATTTTAAAACCTATTTCAGGCTTGATGCGCAGAAGACGTAAAATCCATTCGTGGATGAATTGCAGTCTGGGATCACCAGCATCGGCCATGGCTAGCTACCACGTGCATGAATCAACGCAAATCACAGGAAAAAATAGTCGTCCAAATATAGTCAAATATTTCTATTAACTTCATGTAGTTTAACCTCCGTTGAAATATAGAAACAATGTTCTTGTCCACTGGTCAATGTTCAATTGTCTACTTTTGACGAAGTCACTTTATCTATAAACCATGCAGCCAAATTGCAAACGTCAATAAATTAGCACGCTGCCCGCCGTTGCTACAACAACATCGGTTGCTATGCACTTTGGCGGATGAAATGAACTGCGAGATTCCGATAAATTAATTTAACCGAGCGATACGTGTAAGTTAGCATCAAATCAGTGAGAAAGACACGCAATTCCATAGGTCACCCCTTCAGTCCCTCGATCCGTCTCCTGTTAATTATGACGCGACACACTTTGACAATTTGAATATTTGATGTAGGTAACAAACTTTTATCTTATACATATGATATCATGAAGTACTTCTCTCAACGCACATTGTCAAAACTAATCATTTTTTTAATATCTAATAAAAAGTTTTGAATCATTATTACTTGATTCACAGCTGTTGCACATACAGCATCATCAACACACTGCAGGAAACAAAAAGTAACTTTCTTGTGGCTGATTGTTGCCACTTGCTTCTGGAAAGTTAAACTTACGTTTTTACGTAATTTTATCTCTCCAGAAACAAACTTAATACTTTACAAAACTCTAAGTTATAGTTATAGTTATAGAACATATATAGTTATACCACAAATTTACTATTCCTCGTGAAAGTACTTAAAATTGTATCTCTAATAACCAGATACATCAACCAGCTGCTAAAAATACGCATCACAAATATATATTTTGTTTAATATATTTCAAAAAGTATGTTTTGTTACATCGCAAAATATGTGTGATAATTAAGAATTTAAGATAATGCACGTTGAAATTTTAAAAAACTTTTGGATAGTACTTTTGAAATGTATTTGAAATGATATTAAAATATCATATTAAATTCAATTTTGTGAATGTATTTTGTGAATTTTTCAAATATATTTCAAAATAGATTTACCTTTATTTATCAAAATATATTTAAAAATACAAGATACATATAAGTTATTTGTAAATAGCTATTGTATTTCCTAATATATACATGTTTTGAATAACTTGTATATTTTGTATTTTTAAGATAAAAATGCATTTCGGAGAAATTTATTACAGAAAAGATGCATTTCTAAAACTTTTTTTTCCGATGTGGGTATAAGTGTATGATTTATTAAATTTAAACTCCGTTTAAATAGGCTGCTGCAACCGACAATAAACATTATTTTGCTATGAATTCCAAAATGCAAATATTCATTTATCTTTCATCATATAAATGTCGTTAAGATTTTTGCAGATTTGATGTCGTTATTTAGAATACGAAATTATCAAATTTTATCGCTGAATATTGAGAAATGAAGCGCCATTTGACGCACCAATGTGGTCGTATCCTAGTATCAAAATGTTAATTGATCATGATAACACGGGAAGTTCTTTAAAATTTGTTTGAAAAAGCAATCACGGAAATTACTCATGTAAATCATGTAATAGCGTGATGATTCCTTCCTAACCGGAGCTTCGTTAATCTAATCGTTCAAATATTCGCACGGAGTTATAATGCTTAAATGTTGGAAAAATACATCCGTTATCATCATTGTTGTTATCAGTAGCATGTTTTTTTTATATCTGAAAATCGATCGGATTAATCGCAATGCACCCTCAATGAGGATATACTGCCAATTTGTGAACAATTAACATGCATATCGTAAGTACATTACAAACGATGAGACGTCCACACCTGTTAATACGCGAGTACAATTAAAATCCAAGATTTCAAATCTGGTGACATACTGTACGATATCGCACAGTCTTTAAATCTAATATGAAATTGGGATTTAGACTACATTCAATAAGTGCCAAAAGATAACGAGATGACCCCAGATTAATAAAGGAGAATGACTGTTACTGGCACGCTTATTGGTAACCATTAATTTCAATTGTTAAAAATAGCACAGATTAAAAAATCAGGAAAAACGGTTGCACCAAAGTTTCGTTTAATTTACGTAATTGATGAAAAGTTTATCATCAATTACATGCAGTCATTGGGCATTGCCCCCATATCTTGAAGCAGGGTCCCAGCTAAGATTTGGCGGGCCCCCAGGTCAGGATCTTTGGCAGGCCTCGGGCTAAGATTTACACGATTTTGGATAAAATAAATCAATTTAAATGACTCAGATAGGCTTTTTACACAGAATAGGACATTTAATGGCTCATTTTTTCGGATTTAGTCGGGATTTTTAAGATATCTAAAACTCCAAACTTTTAAGTAAAAAAAAATACACGAACTCTCCTTGCCGGGCCCTCAGGCTAGAGCCCTGTCCGCCATTCCCCCATCCCCCTCATGGAGATCACTTAATGAGAAAACACAAAGCTCGGTATTATCTTGACAGTTTAATGCCACCGGGTTGTGGGAATTTCTACCCATTATGAATCATTTTTATCATCAAAACACAAATTACTAACACCAAGAATATTGATGTCAACTTATAAAAGGTAAGTAGGTTTCCAATTCCAAGGTTGCTAGCAACAATATATCGACAGTATATGATTGATCTATTAACGAGTTATCTTTTGCCTGGATAAGAAAATAATTCTTACAAAAATATCAATGTTTGATCTAATTTATTTCGACGCATATACATGTACATGTATGCGCTAGACGAATACTACATCGGAAGTGATCGATTTAGACGCCAATTTTACTATAGTTTTGAAATTATCCTCCGTTAATTGTTGGATGCAGCAATAAAACTCATGTTATAACAATGAATAAAATGTGTTATTACAGTTTTTTTTATCTCCGTTTTGATTTAACGTTAATCAACTTCAATATTATCTAGATGATAATAAAAATTGATATAATTCTTCCTACGTCAATCGTCCGGGTCTCGTTTGCTTCTTCTTTTAATAGTGCACTTTTTTCCCCCCACTTCAATGTGATTGCCACAAATTCCTCGCAAATTCAATCGTTAACATTATAGGTCAACTTTTGGTAACGTTGAAAAAATGAAATGTTATGGCATAACTCAATCGTTTATATGGTTCGCGGTGGGTGGGGTGGTAATGGCCATCGGAGGTGTGCTTTTCGTCTATATGCCAAGTATCATTGATGATCTCCTCGAAGTGGTAAGTGAATATTTCGACATTATACATTAACAAAAGCCTCGCAAATTTGCAGGTCTGCAGGAATGATCGTGCTAACATTATGGTGAATTTTCATGTCTCAAAACTTTGCCAAAAAAATTAAGTATTAAATCTGATCATTTGCACACAAAAAAACGTCATATTTTATATTTAATCTAATGTGCAAGTTTGTAAAACAACAGCAACAAAATATGGAAATATTGCCATATCTTTAAATTGTGTAGAAATTGGTATAAAATGATTCCCGTAATAAGAGAAAGATCTCTTGAAAGGTCTACAAATATTTTGCTTATTTTTAAATATAAGTACAGCTTAAACATGATTAATAATTGAGAAAAAAAGAATGTAAAGGTAATATTTTAGATTGCTTGCATGCATATTTTCAAACCAGTTCCATATTTGTTCATTGAGTTAAAACGCGGATAAATGATTTCATGAAGGATATACAAAAAATTATTTCCATAAGGGCCCTAACAGACAGGGTGCAAAGTTAGCAAGTTGTCCAAAAAATTAAATGTATCATACATGCACGGTAATTGTACTTGTATGAAACAGCATTTATTAGACTAATTTCACTATGCTCTATACAACTTTCTAATTTACACTAGTGCTCTATCTCCAGCGAATTTTGAGATATTTGCAAAGTTTTCCAATACAAGGGTGGATGACATCGATTATTGGGTACAAGATCGTGGGCAATATAATTATTGGATAGCCATAGCACATTTGAAAGAGAAGCATAGGACAAATGAACTATACCGTATATCATAATTTAAGAGATATGCATGCATGTTATATTTTTTGGACCGCTTGCTATAGCTTTGCACCCTGTATATTGCGATACTGCGGTTTAATGGAGATCCTAAATGTATTTTCTTTAATAGCCAACCAGTTCACTGTCGATGTACGTGTACTGTATATGAGATAAAAACATTATTTTAACAATCATCAAGTGGTCGGAAGTCAACGTAAAAAATAACGTAAAAAATTCAAGTTATACATGTACTTGAACGACCAAAAGTTTATTAAATAAAGACACGATGTTTCGCCAAATTTTAGCTGGTTTGTCATTTTTTCAAATCCAAGACATCGGGATTTTGACTTAGTTTCCAGGAATTAATTGTTATGCAATTAAACTCACGTTTTACACTAACGAATTATTTGTATTTGCAGGAATTGCCATTATCCTCGACCTCTCTCATATACCCAATATGGCAAGAGGTACATGTATTACGAGTCCATCTTCTAGGTTTGTTGCAGAATTCAATGTGGCACCACCTCGTTTATCAGCGCCATCTACGGGAATGTGAGTTTAAAGTCATGCAAGAGCAAAAAAGTCTTTTGCCCTTCGAGGTGGAGCCCTCTGAATTCTGCACCAAACGTATTTTGCGAAGATTTACGCAATTAATGTAACTGCACTTCTTACGTTATTTTTAATTCAATTGTAGATCCCAGTGCCAATTTACAGGAAATTTTATGTTTATCATTACACTAATACGGAAGAATACCTTAACGATCCAACGGTGAAGTTAAATGTAGAAGAACGTGGTCCTTACACTTACAGGTAGAAAAAAAAAACTAACGCCGCTTTTGCTGATTTGCTATCGTACTATCTCAAGAAGTGCTTTTTAAATAAAAAATTGTGCTTAACAGGGAAGTCCGAGAAAAGGTTTTCATCAAATGGGATTCTGATGGAGAATTCGTGCACTATCGTGAAACTCACACTTATCCGTTTATACCCGAGATGTCCAACGGCTCAGAATTTGATACTTTCACAGTTCCAAATATACCACTTTTAGTAAGTATTGTATTCAGATGGCCCTTACTACCCCTTACCAAAAAGAAGAGTGATAAAAAAGGCGATTAAAATTTGAATTCATTAAATGCTAAAATAATAGGGGAATTAAAAAAATATTTTTGAAGCTGTATTAAAAGCCCGGGTAAGTTATATATAGACTATAAATAATTCAAAGAATAATGATTAAAATAACCCAGAAGCAAAATTTATTTCGATTTCTTAACAAAGAAGTTATGCTCGATTACCAAAATAAACACAGCTTTTTGATACTCAACTTTCTGATAATTTATTCTTCCGAGGATTTCTAATAACTAAAGTAAACTTATTCCAATTTGGACTGTTTTGTGTTTGTGCAAATTAAAGCATAATAATAGAAAGCCGGTAAAATGTTATTATTTTCATATTTTTCTTCATCACGTCGATCTAGTTCGCAAGAAAAACGAAAGTTATTTTTATTACGGATTCTTTTTTAAAATATATTTGCGAGTATTTACGGGAAAAACATGAAGATAACAATTTGTTAGCACTTTTAATTTATATAATACGGATGTTTTTCTATCTTTCAGACTGTGTTTCAAGTGTTAGAAGAATTAAGGCCGAAATCTAAAGTTTCTAATGACAAAGACCCAAATGATGTCTCCGAAAGTCCCATGCCTCTGTTTATTAATATGAGCGTGACACCACTGTTATGGAGTGGATACAGCACGCCTAAATTGGGTGCGATTTTGCCTGGAGCTATGTTCGCATTGTTTTATGGGGTAAGTACAATTCACTGGTAAAGTCTTGAAAAGGCCTGGATACTCTTGGAAATTAGCGAAACAGAGGATCCAAAAGGAATGAAACCAAAGATAACCATCTTAAATACATCAAATTCCGTAAATGAATGCATTCAAACAGTATACGAAAGTTTATACTCAAACATTCCCGGAATTGAACGATAATGATGACACAATTTAACCAAATGTCAGTAGAACCAGTGAGTAAAATCTAAATTTCTTAACTTGATTATTAAAGTTTATTTTCTATAGAGTTGAAAGTCCCAAAAAACAAAAACAAAAAAATCATTTTTTTTAACGTTGAACTACAGTGTTCAACTGGGGCTCCATAACAAATGATAACGCCATCATCATAATTTAAGGAATGACGACATCAGAATAATTTAAGGAATGTTGACATCATTATAATTTAACAAATGACGTCGTCATAAGAATTTTTAGGAATGTCGTCTTCAGAAGTTTAATGGATGACGCCATTCATTAAAGTGACCAACTTTTTCAATCGAACATTTTTTTCGAATTTCCACTTTTTGCTCAATATTCGAAAAAGTCGGCATTTTTTTCGGAAATTTAATCAGGCATTTTTTTAGAAACGTAATCGGGCAATTTTTTCGGGCATTTTATCAGAAATTTGTTCGAGTATTTAATCGGACATATAATCACACATTTTTTAAACTGCCCAAAAAGGTCGGGCATGTTTTTTTGTTTTAATGCTTTGTTTTTGTTCACAAATATCAGAACTGATTAACCCAACTCAAGAAGGGCTATGTCCCCAAAATCGATGAAAGATAGCAATCCCTAAGAACATCAATATAATGCCGTATTTCCCTTTTCAGCTCGATAGCAAATAAGAAAAGATAACATTATTTCCATGCTTCTGTAAGAATTTAGTTTTCGAATCACCATACACTGCTATAATTGGTTTTTAAACCGAATGGACTTCAATTTCAGAAAAACGGTACAGACGATGAAGAATACAGAATAAATCGAGGAACTAGGGATTTGGCACAACAATTTGAAATCGACACATGGAATGGTAATGAGTAAGTGCATTTTTTCTGAGATTAAAGTTTATGACTGTGTCATTAACTGTATTTCCAAATCTTAATGAAAAACTTTCAAAACAAAAATTAATAAAAATACGTTGATGTTCTTTATGGTGTTTTACATTTTTAGGCATAGTTGTAATCACTTTAATAAATGTTTTTGAGCAGGAGATTTATTCTTACAAAAATATTCACGTGACTTTCTGTCCGTTTGTTTAGCACTCTGAAGTATTGGTACGGTGCATGCAGTATGATAAATGGATCTGGTAAGAATGCAACTATATAGAAATTTTTTTTTTAAAGTGATTTGCAATTAAAAATGCAATTGTCAATATCAAATAAATTATATTAATTTAAAACAAAAATGATCATTAATAAAATACTAAATTTCCCGCTTATTAATATTGATATAATTACGCATACGGATGCAGCATTGAAGTGTCATGCTGCAATGCTGCAGTCAGTAAATAAAATTAATAAATCTAGCTTTTAAAAAATCGAAAGCGTCATATAAAATTTCGTCAAAAAAAAATATATGTATACAGTACATACTATCGCAAGTATTCTGGTTAACATTACCTTAATAACATAAATGTCAAATTTTTAGATGGGACAATGTACAATGGAAAAGTAGATCCGCAAGATCGGATTTACATCTTCGTATCGGATATCTGCAGGTAAAATCAATTTTTGTGACTTTTCGAAAGCTACAAATGCAACTTCAGAATTAAAATTTAAAACAGCTTGTCCGTACGTGTAAGAAAGTTCCCAGGCAAACTCCCATTTATGACCATTCGGACCATGGAATTCGGAATTTCGTAATAAAACATCTGTAGCCTTTCATGCTAACATGTATTACAAGCACAATTTTACTTAAAAACCGTTTGATGTAGTCAGATTCGATACTTAGTTGACCGCATGATGATTTAAAATAGATAAATATAAATTCTTTGTTTCAATACTGGAACAGATCCATCTACATGGACTATGTTGAAGAAATGTCGTACGCAGGATTTGATGGACATAGATTCAGATCGGATGGTAGATTGTTTTCCGATCCAGGATCGAATCCAGACAACAAGTGTTTTTGTGGACAAAGTGGCAGTGACTGCTATGCCGCTGGCCTAGCGAATCTTGAACCATGCAAAGGTGGGCTGATGGTCAAAATCGATCGAAATTAATGAGAAAATGTTAATAACCATTTATAATTAACTGCACAGGGGCCCCGATATTTCTCTCGCACCCACATATGCTTTATGTGAATGAAACGGTGCAGAATCAAACAACGGGACAGCAACCAGATGAAGCGCTTCATAGATCAGAAGTCAATATTGAACCAGTGAGTTTAAAAATTCCACATTGCAAAATTCTTCATATCTATTTATATGATTACACTCGAGAATACATAATTTCATTTCAGTATTCTGGAATGTTGCTTTACATTCACATCAGATTTCAAATAAATATCAAATTGAATAAACAGAAACAAGGGTAAAATACATAATTCACTTTCTCGTCCATTCTTAACAAGAATATGGTTGATTTTACATTATATTAATAATCATTTTGTTTCATTTAACAATAGAAAAAAAGTCTACGAAGAACAGATGTTTCCAGTTCTGTGGCTTGATGAAGTAAGTGATTTTGGTCAAAAATTTCTTACTGGGTGAAAATTTTGAGGCGTAAAACTATTATCTACTGTGATTGTACTTTTTATAGAGATTTTGTAAACTTTTTTTAAATTTTTCGTTGGTAATATTCAGTATCACTTAATTACATAATACACTTTCATAGTTTATTAATTATGAAGTGTGTATATCCTACTGCGTTTTTCACGCGAGGGTTTCTCTCAACATTGGAAGAAATCTGATTCAATCATTCAAACATAAAGCTACGTCCACCCTGGAGGAAACAGGAACTTTTTGTTGCTAATGTGTTGTGCTTTGTAGCAGTCCTCAGACTTTTGCAAGTGCCAGTTGCACCTGGAAACAAACTTAGGTAAACAATTCAAGTAACTTTGTGGGTAATGTGGCAATTAATCCTTGATGGGCGCCAGAGTCCAATTTCAATTTATGTACAAAAACTATGTAAAACAATTTATGTACTGTAAACAAATGGATGAACTTTTTGTTGCTAACTGCTGCCATTCTGAGTTAGGCAAAAATTAGTTGCAACTAAATTGCCAACTAATTTTTACCCATAGAGAAAACTGGTTCAACGGGTTTTGCCATTGAACCAGTTTTCTCAATGG
>JAQGAO010002244.1:0-20373 GCA_034697705.1 Ommatoiulus sabulosus | reverse complement strand
GAGCGGAGGAAAAAAAAATTCGAATTATAGAGAAAATTCGAGTTATAGAAATTCGAGTTTGAGAAGTTGCGTGCCATTACATTATAGTGCAGACCAACCATATAATTTTTTTTCTTCCACTTATAGAGATTTTCGAGTTAGAGAAGTTTCACTGTAATAATTATAGCAGCATATATTACCTATGCTGTCTTCAACCGATTTTTTTTCCTGGATTGGAAGTTATATTGGATTGGGAAAAGATTTGGTCCCTTTCCATTACCTTTATAAACTCAAGAAATAACTTATTTCTCCATTTTTTAAATCATTGTCTCTATCCCAAAACATCACTGGCAATTAAGGCTTTGCCTTGATAAGATGTTTCACTGGGTTATTGTTTTACAGCAAAGCTTTCTTAAACATCGTTATTTAGTTGGTCTTCAAGTCGTTCTAACCCTTTTTTTGTTGTTGAAATTTTGAAGTAATAGTGAGATAAACATCTTAAGATCAAGCGGTCGGAGATCAAATTCAAGAAATACAAAACACGACCAGGAAAACGTTTTACTGGAGAAACGACGTTTCGGCACCCATGTGCCTTTCTTCATTTGTATTTTTATGCAGAATAAACTTAAAGAAAGGCACATGGTTGCCAAAACGTCGTTTCTCCAGTAAAACGTTTTCTTGGTCGTGTTTTTGTATTTCTTGAATGTGATAGCGAGATGTGATTACTTATAGGTAATTGCATCTTTCATATGTGTCCCTTTTAGGGTTACTGTAAAATTCTAAAGCAACAAAAATATTCTAAGTCAATGCTTTGCAATACTACTGAAAGCAAACTAAAATTAAATGTTTTCTAATTTCACCATTGAGGCATACTAAAAAGAGCTAATTCTAGCATTTTACTTTTTTTTTTTTTTAAAAAAATGAGTTGAAAAATAAAACGAAAACAGCAGGATTTGTTATATAATTGCTATATTATATTTTTTTATTTTTAAAATTCACATTCAAAGTACTACACGTTTTTTTTAGTTATCCAAAAATTTGAATCTCTTGCAATACTTGAATTAAAAGGCTTTTAGTTTTCTAGGGTTCATTTAGAAAACACGTTGCAGGCTAGTAGAATCAATATGCTTCTCATATTCAACACATTTTAAGATCTGCTTTTTTTTCCCCATAGGCTCAAATCATTCTGCAATCAAGCACTATAATATACCATTAGAAAAGTCTGGCAAGTTTTCCAACAGCTCCAAAACTGAGAATAGCAGGAGGAGTTGCCTTGAGGATGCTACTAAGTCTTATGCAGTTGAAAACACTCCCTTGTGTCTGTCTCATGGTTCCTCTTTGAGCTCACTCAGTGGATTTACCCCTGGAGAAGATGCCGAAAGAAGCAACGTTGAATTTCAACATGAGCAGCACATGAAATATGAAGTTGAGGATACTCCTGTCTGTTTTTCTAGAAACAGTTCATTGAGTTCTTTGAGCATCGAGTCATTAGGAGTAGAGACGACGCCATTAGAACAGGCGTTGCTAGACGAATGCATCAGTTCTGGCATGCCCAAAGGTCGACCAGTAGATGGCAGCGCTGAACGAAAATCAATGCGACCCAGAGGAAGTAAATTGCCATGTGCAGTTGGATCGAAGGAAAGACATTCAATACACAGTAGAACAACCCATAAAATGGATTCAATTCTAGAAACAGGACAGAGCGATGTAGAAAACCGAGTTAAAAGCGGTGAGCAAGAAAATGTGCAGGAGCAGACTTTCTCAGAGCCAAAAAACTCGGAAGATGCTGCTGTTGCTGTAAACACCGACAGCACAGCAGCAGAAGACATCACCACTCAAGACGTAGAAAGCGAAACCAGCGTAATAAAGAGCTTCTCCAAATTTGATCTTGGTAGTGAGCAGTCGCATACAAATGAGGAAGATGAGAAGATTATGCATGAAGATTTTTATGAAAACGACAAAGCAATGCAACTAAACATCACGGAGAATACCCACTCTATAGAACTGCTTCACACCGATGAATCAAGTCCATTAAGTCAAAGTGAAGAAATTATAGGAAGTTCTTTAATTGCTTTCGAGGCTACTAAACTTGCAGCAGTTGTTCAGAATGAAGTCACTAAAACACCTGAAGAAATGGAGCAAAGCCTGGTTAGCCAGTCCTCGGAATTGGTTGATAATGTAAACCCTCCTTCATTGATGGCCGAAATTTTGAGCGACAGTATGCAAAGCAGTGGACCATCTGACAGTCTTGGCATGCATGATCGCAGAGGCTCTATAGATGCCAAAAGAGTCGGACCTGTTCTTGATCAGATGCAGTCTGGTAAAGGCCATTTTCCTTCACGCTCAAGAAATGTGCCTGAATTGGTCATGAGGGCCTTGGCCGATATTAATGCTTCCCCTAAGCCACCATCAATCAACGGTTCCTTGGAAAACCTAAGCATGCGGAGTAGTGTTGTTGGGGACTTTATTGATAACGTGAAACCCCCATCATTGTTAGAAGACGCTGACATGGCCTCGAGCACATATAGCGTTTGCAGCATTGTTTCTGAAGTAGCAGATTCAAAATCTGACAATCTAAGTGCTGACTATAGTTTAGGGTCAGATGTGTTCAGATGCCTGAAGCCAGTCGTTGCCATGGCCGAATTGTATGCGAGAGATGGCAGTATGGCTGCCAGTAGACACAGCAATTTTTCGATATCAGAAATCATTGAAAACGTCAACCCACCTTCAACGTTCTTGGAAATCACGGATACTATGAACGATTTTACGGAAGTAGCAACTCACACGTTGGAGAATAACAACGATACTGATGTTGAAGATGATTTGCCATCGGATCCAGAGCCGTTCAAAATAAGAGGAAAGTTCAATTCGGGAGGTCAAAATGGGTACGTGATTGGCTCTCAACATTCACTTCTCACCGCTCAGCAAGCGCAACAGGCATTCTATAATAAAATTAACGCTATTGAAGATGATGATGATTTGTTGGATGAACATAGGGTGTCTGGAGATGGCGAGTTGGATATTACTCCTGAAGAAGTGCTCGTGCTAAGAGAAGATGCAAATTTGGTGTTAAGCACCTTGAATGAAATCCAGTTTAATGATATGGTTGGTGAAGAATCCTTGATGGAGGATATGCTCATTGAATATGAAACACTATCTCTTGTATCCAATGAATCTGATAGTTCTCGTTCAACATCTGAAACGCGAGACACTTCAGGCACACCTCAGAGATCTCCAATCATCAATAGAGGTCCTCGCATTGTTAAGCCTCTAAATCGGGAAGCAGTACGTCAGCATGTTTCTCCAAAAGAAGAAGAGAAGAATGGACCTAAACCAGTCAGAGGGCGTCGGAGAGCTCTATATCCACGTCAACAAGTAATTACTTCGTTTACCAACACTCGTTTTTCTTCTCCCAAACCCAAGGAAATGGCTGTTAAGCCCACTCGCACTTCTGCATTGAGGGCTACGCAGAGTCAGCAAAAAGTTATGTCTGGTGGTAGAATACAAGCTGAAAATGGGGGAAATAATAGTCCAGTGCAGAAAAGACCATTACCCAGAAATGGTTCCCCACTTGGTAGTAGTGGAGAGATTAAAGTTGTGAAACCAGTTGGTAAAAGTATGCTAACGGGAAACGCTAATGACGAAATCAGGCCCAAGCCACCTATTAAACAGGGCACGTTTACAAAGGACAAACCATCTCAGCGCTGTCCACCAAAAATTTCTCCTACGAAAACTCGCATTCCAACTTTTGGAGGCTTAAGCCCTGTGGATGGACAGAAGCTCAGTACTCAAGGAAATGATGAACGTCCCCCTAGGGCCAATTCAGCACACATACCTGCTAGAAATCGTTCCAAATTAGGTCCATCAAAAAGCCTGGATGATGGCAGTGATTCTAATCCATGTTCTCCTAAAACGACAGGAAGGCTATTGACTGTCGGGGCTTGTGATATTGAAAAGGGCAAAACATGGAGCCGAAGGGGTCAAAGTTCGTCACCCATTTTGCGCAGCCAGTGTGGAGCATCGACAACAATCATCAAGACTACTGCTATCCGCAATTCCCCGAGTTCGCACAGCCTTGGCGGAGGCAAAAAAAGTGCAAATTTGGTGAAAAAAGTTAATGGCCTCTCAGGATCTTTTAGTGGGGCCAAGCGGTCGTCGAGTAATGCCAGTTTATGCTCCAATTCGTCTTCCAGCACCGCCAATTCTCGGAAGAGTTCTGGAGGCAGTTCTGCCAAGAAGGAGACTCAGAGCAAAATTGCTTCCATTTGGAAGTCGAAGCCAAAGAAAAGCAGTGCTGCCAGCGAAACTGCTCACAGCACACCCAGGGAAGGCTTAAGCCGAAGCTCGACATATGAAACAATTTCAAGTTTTTCGAGCCCAAATTTACCTAGGCATGATATTGAAGCAGATGCTTCCAATGCGAAGACAGGAAGAAATGCAGAAATTCGTTCAGAAGGCATTGATAGGCCGCCAGACCAAAAAATGTCCCAAGAGAAAGTAAAAGCGTTGGCAGAGGCTCGTCTTCGAAAGTGGGAAGCCCGCAAGGCACGCCAGATGGCCCGTAAAAACGAAGAAAGCCAGTCTGACATGCTAAGACAAGAAGAATCCACTAGAGCATCCACTTCCAGTTCTGGTACAGAGCCCCATTTGCTCGACAGCAGTACATCTTCTATGGAATCGGAAGGAAAGAGGTGTCCAAGGCACGTGGACAGTCATATTGTGCCAAACGGTATTAATGGCGATGTTCCCTTAGAGAACGAATATGATACCAACTTCCAGGCACCCACAAATAACAATAACAATTCTGCTGAGGTGAAAGGCCCTGCATCTGCCATCGTTTCACCCTTTAACTACACTCCGAGTTCCCATATTTCTGGAGCAGCTCTGAGGACTGGAGGAAAGGCGCACTCACGGTCATTAATACCAACGTTGAATCATGTAGTAGTCGCTCCGAGTTTAAGGCAGAGAGAGGCTTATGCACATAATGTGGAGAGTGATAACCTCGTGGATCCGAAACATCCTTGCATGGTAACTACTGTCTAAAGATGCTTATTTTGCCCACACATAACTGATTTATGCGAGGTAGTTTTTTTGCTTTTAGGAGCCTTGTGGCTCGACAATTTTAAGCGAATTAAGATATGACATCTGTTGCTATCTGCGTGTAAATGCTTTTTTTGTTTGCAAATTGAGGCAACTAGTCACATTGTTACTGTATTGCCATTTCTGGCTGCATTTAACGTTCAGTAGAAGGATAATGCAGTGTGTTGTCGTTGTGTATTGGAAAAAATATTCAATTTCTGATCACCATTTATACTTCCTTTGAAAGGAAACTCATTGCTAGCTTTTGCCTCGTGTTTGCGACATCTACATGTATGTGTAATTGCCAATATACAAATCTGCAAAAGAAATTCTGAAAAAAAAACATTCTTTAGGCGCTGTCTAGGAATTTATTCAGAAAATAATGAAATTGAAATGATCCTGATAGTTTTCACCACGAAGTGGCGACTGATGTTGGTTTTAAATAAAACCATGTTGTATATTTCTTATTTTTGATGGATGATGTGAAAGGCCACTAAATAATTTAATGTGCAATATGCAAGCTGCATTCACTCTTTTTTTTACAAGTCTTCATTTTCCAAAAAAAGTGTTGCAAATGCTTATTTCAACTAAAAGCTTTTTTTTTTGTACAAAAAAGCAGCTTCGTCATAGACATGGCATTTCACTTAAGAAATCGAGATTAATATAGTGTGCATAGCTTCAGCCTCTTTTATGATTGTACATAAGAGCTTATATTGATATATGCATTGCCAATCATTGCAACCAGGAAACAGTAGGCTACACCACCGCCTATTGTGCTCATTGAGCCAAAATTTCATCCTTTTTATCAAGCATGAATTACTAAAAGTTATTAAGAATTCTTTAAAATCTGCGGTAGCTCAGAGTAACTTAAAATAACTACTTTCTAAATTCTGTAGAAAAAGAGAAATTGTTGAATCACAAATAATTGACAAACGTCAGTACATATATTTGTTCAATTTTGATCAGGAAGCAACTTCACTCGAGGGCAATTCTTGTAACGCGTCAGTTTTTAACTCTGCTTAGTAATTGATGATTAAAGCAAAATATTGCATAATTGAAAACAAACTATTTAAAAGTGTGAAATTCTGAAGTCGACTGAAATAGAACTCCTCTATTTTGGTATTTAAGGTGTCAAGAAGTAAAATCGTTTACAGCTTTAATGCTTTTATTATGATAGAACTCTGTAAACTTTTACAAATTCACCTCTGTATTGTTCTATCCCAGCGCAAACAAACGCTGTAGATTATCTCCATATGCATGCATGTTCATAAGTTCTTTTGTAAGCTTGTGTACCATTTAGACATATGGTCAATCTATTTCATTCTGGTTGATACCCAATGAAAACTGCTGTTGTATTTCTGGCAACATAACCTAAAATGTGTGTGGGTTCATCAGAAAAATGAACTTCTATAATTTGTTCGTGCCTGTTGACTTGCTGAGAAATCCAATCTTAAAGTAAGTTTAATTAACGTGAGGGAAAATCGCTTCTTGACTCGAAATCTAATTGGCGCTAGGTTGTATTACCAGAAGTACTTTCTTTGACTTTATTATCTATGCTAACTAATATTCTTCGTGATATTAACGCTATTTATGCCTGTATTGCAAATATTAATGATGATTGACGTATTTATCAACAGGCATGTAAGAATTTTCAAACTGGTGCTATTTTCTTTATTAAGTCTGACCTAACTTTGTTATCGTTTGATTCTGGTTGATCTATTTTAAAGTACTTAGGCCGGTGATAATATCTTACAATAATTTTAAATTACATTTTCCAAAATCGTGTGCTTCTGAAAGCACACGGGCATGTTTGCACCGGCCATGTTTGAAATGAAACATCCAGAAGACCAATGACCAAATCTAGATCTTTTTCTTAAGATTAATAGATTATGGAACTTTGGTATTTATCCCTCAAAAATAGTCGGGTCTAGTAATTGGAAATTTCGCAATTTGAAATGTGCAATGCTAAATATCTAGAATACTGAGACATTAGTTCGTTATGGTGATTTATTTCAATTTAGATCGCAAGAAAAAAAAAGTAATATTTGAATGAATTTTAATTAATTTGTTTTTTGTGGTTTTATGGAATCGTTTCCATGCAGAAATCAAACATACAGAAAAGGGAATTTTGTTCTAAAATGTTTATTACCTCAACTGTAGATTTAGGTTTCAGATATTTTTACCTGAAGATTCTATAAAACCTGTCCTTGGCTTCAAATATTGTGGATATTTTAACCAAAAAGTTTAAAAGCAAGTGTGAATATTTAATTTGTAGTTTGGTTATCTGGTGACCGAAAATGATGATTTGGCAACAAGAGAATTCTTATGTGCCTGTTAAGTTTTTAAGCATAATCGTGTGTACATATTTAATGTTGCCATTAATTTCCCATCAATAGACATGTTTGTATTATTTTCTCCTTGTATGTATACATCTTGTAATCATGTTTTATTTATTGTGATACCAATAGTCCTTCAATTTCATAAATGCCATTAAAACAGATTTTGTTCTGGAATGGACGGTAAGCGTTCATGCCATGGCTCGTTAGTGTGAAGAATTCAAGACAAAACTTACGCCACATATCTTGACTGAAATAAAATTGATCTACAGATGATATAATCATTCAATTCGTGTTTAGAGAAACTGAGTTGAATTGCATGTACCTTAATAATTTGTGAATCTAATTATTGGTACTGAGGTTGACTCAAGTTTATCTAAATATTGGTTGACTTTCTATATCATAAATAATTATATTCAGCGTTGTGCCATGTAATCTATCTGTGTTGCGTAAGTTTAAAAATTAGACTACTACTCACTAACTTCTGAACAATTTTCATTTTATGCACTCCTTTTCCAAAACTTGAATTTTGTGCCATCCTGTTTTCTAAACTATCAACGTTTATTTGATATCTCTGTAAATTATACCCAGCTGCCATAGATAGAGACTAGCCAAGTGATGATTTTCGATCAACTTTGATGTTGGCTAACATTTATGTATGTATTTATTGTCTGATATGTTCTTCAGAAAATACTTTCACTTGACAGTATCAGACATTCTTTAGGAAAACAATGATTCAAATAAAATGATTAATAGATTTTTTAGGTTTTAGTCTGTCATGTTTTTACATGTGCGTTAGGTTTGTAGAAAAGAGGATGACTAACTAATGCATTTTTGAGCGTCAAATTAAAATTGTTTTAAGTAAACTTTCTGAAGGTATGAAATGTTTATCATGATGTACTGTGCAGTTCATGTTTGTTACTTGTTAATAGTGGATTTTGACATACAAGTACAAGAAAGTATGTTTGTTAATAATTGCTACATACAGTATACAGGTTATTACAAAAGAATCATCGGGTTTTAAAGCCGGTCATACACGAGGAAAGCTATATCTGAAAATACGGCATGTTCAAAAAGTTATGTTTTTTAGAATGTGAATCTCGCAATTGCGAGAAATGAAATGTTATAATTTGTCAATTATAAAAACATAAATGAAATCTAATTACTTTCAGTTTAAAATTTTCCTTTTTAAAAGCCATGGATAGTAAAATGCTCAGAAATATGCGCTTGAATTTTCGGGAATGCCTAAAATTGCCAAGTTTCCAGATAAATGTATAACTTTCCTCGTGTATGACCATAAAAGAAAATTTATGGAAAGTATTACAGATACAATAGTAAATGGGACATGAAGATAAAGTGAAAATGTCCAAGTTTTTAATCATACCGTCACGAATTTTCAATGAGAGATCCTCACGTCACATGACACAGTCTATAAGGTTGTCCAGTTCGGCCCATACACGCTCAAGTCTGTGCTCAATTGTATCCCTATCAATTGTATTCGAGAACACGAGCACACAAAACGTTTTCTGCTGCATAGTCGCCATTTTGGATACTGAGTTCGTGCTGCCATCTGGGCGTTTAAAGCAAAGTTTACAAGGGCGCATTTTAAACTTGGACTTTTCCCCTTTTTTTTTGTGTGTCATTTACTATATTTATCTGCAATACTTACCAAAAAAATGTCTTTTTAAAACCCGATGATTCTTTTGTAATAACCCTGTATATCAAACATATTTATGTAATCGACAAAATATGAATATAAGTACCATAGGTTAAAAAAAATTAATTTTAACGGAATTTGTTTTTTTGAGATTGACCATTTTGATTAATGTGTCGTCTTCATAATAATTAGCAAACTAACGACAATTTTTGCAATTGCCGATTCTGAATTTCTAAAAAAAAATCCGATATTTTTACACTGTATAATCTATTTTGCCATTTGGCACCGTTCTTGATCATCAGTTTTGAGCGCACCTAGTTTTTCGTCGAACTGTCACTGAAGATGACCTCTTGGGCTTCCCTGTTCGTCTGATCTGCTTATTAGCTTGTGCTCAACCGGACAAAGTGCTTGTTCTTACGAATTTAGTAAGTTAATTTGGATAAATGTTTCCTATAAGTTTCTGTCTGGATTTCAAATGAGAAAAAAAAATTGCGTTCCAACGATTCACTTATAATTGGAATTTATTTGCTGGTATGACATTTACAGCCATTTGCAACGAATATATTTTCAAACAAGTACCCAATTCAAAAAATTGTAATATGGGGGAAAGGTAAATCAAATTATGATGGAAAATATTTCAAAATTAAAATGGTACCATTGCTTTTTTACTATTGTCAAAGTTGTATAGGTTGTACCGGCTTATTCAACTTTAGTGTAGTAAAAACAATTACGGTGAATTTACATTTTTCGGAAGATTTTCCTCCCATTCCTTTACACGAGCTTTGACGATGCTTGTCCCATTTGAGCTCCACAAATTTGTCCAATCCTCAATTAGCCTTTTAGGTACACGTGGCAGTGCTGAACCTTTGGCAGGTTCTCGTCCCGCCTTGGAGTTTGGCGCATTAAATTTGCCACCACGTAGTTGAGCACTGGGTGTTATCGCTATTTCCGAGGTTCCTTGGCCAATCGAACGAAACGTTTCTATTTCCAAATAATCATCACTGCCTTTCCCTTCCAATCCTTCTGGATCATGCCTGAAGGACTCTGGACTTGTCGTTGAATTTTGGTAATTTGCTTCAAACTGCTCGAGTAATTCTTTGGTGGATTTAGATTCGTTATTGCGACGGAAGCTGTAAGATCGCCTTTTTTCCATGATACGTAGTGCTATTTCAGACATCTTATGTTGTTCTATTTTTTCACTCCCCACTTCAGTATCCTCATCCAAATTGATTTTCTGTTGTTTGGTGCTCCCATCTACTTTTTCTTCAAAATTGTCATTATGTGTATTATGCTGTTGTCCTTGTTGAGTCATTGTGCTTGTCGTACTCTCGATTCCTTGGCTTTCCCTTTCATTTAATTCACTTACAGTGACTTGCGGGCTTTCGTAATCGAATTTTGTATTGTCGGCCTTTTCAGCATTGTGTCCGTTGCACACCTCAAGGGAATCAGACTTATTTATGTACAAATTTCCAATAGATTCGCTTTTAACAATTTCGGCAGCATCACACGCATGTTGCTGAAGTTTTTCACAGCAAATTTGTTTGGCGAGCAATTCGACCCTCTGAGTTTCACCTTTGCGATTTAATAGGATTGCTGGCCCGTTGGTAAGAGCCGACCAAGCTCTGGGATCTTGCGGTAATGGTTCCCCTGGTTTTAGCTCAATCATGGCATATTCACGCAACACTGTGGTTTTAATTAGCCTTCTTTTCTTAACCAAGCCAGGTGGGTTTGTGTCCAGATTCTTCAAGAATATCGATGACAACTCGTTTGTAGCGACAACGTCCGATTCGTCGCTGTCCTGACGGGGGAGAAAAGAGTTCAGAAGAGGCTTGACAGACATTGCCGCATCGAGAATGGCGTCTGATGTGCTTTCTACACGAACCTCGAAAGGACTTCCAAATATATGTTGACCTCTGGAAATGATGGACAGGTCGTACAGACCTGCGGACGGAGGTACGTAAGCTACGACTATCTTCCTTGACAAGATCTCATACTCTAGAGGTATGATGTGACCGGTAGTTAGTGGAATGATAGATGATGAATCGAAGGGATGGTTGGACATCTCCTTTTTGCGAGGCGAACGCAAAGTTATTCTTTCTGTGCAATAATCATCATTATCCCGACCTTTGATTTCAATTACTATGTCCATGTATTCGTAAGTTTGCAAGTAGATGTTAAAGCTGGCAGTCTTTCCTTTAGCTGCCATTAACAGCCCCATACCTTTGGCGAAACAAGTTGGCTGATCCCTTAAATCCTCGTTCCATTGTAACTCGTATGTCCTGACCGATAAGGGAAGACAACATGGTTTGGGATTCATTCCAGTTATCATCTTGTAGACAGAAAACAGTTCCGCCACGAAGTTCTGCAGTTTTGTGGCCGCTTTATCATCCATGTTAAGAATCTCTGTCGGGGTTAATTCCTACGGAAAAAAAGCGTAAATAACAAATCAATACCGATTTTGATTTAGTAGCCTTTGGTAATGTATGTGCAATATTCATTAAATAGGAGTGGACACCGGTATACGAAGTCTGTAATAAATAAATATGTCGATCTTTCAGAAGGTCAGCCAATTCGTGCTTCTTGATGTGCATGACTTATTTAATAGCAAAATTATGATGCTATTTCTTTTCTTTATGCGAAGTTCTGGTTCAATAACGATAATTAATGGTGTTATTTTTTTAATTTCTTTGTGATTTCAAATCCAATTGTTAATTGCTACGAGGCGTCACATATGGGTGTGCTTCCTCCACACAAGCATATAAACGAATACTTTATCCAAACTTCCTGAACATACAATTAGTGTTTGTTACTATAACATTGACTCACTGAGAATAATCCGAGATGGCTTTCTGCTAATCTTAAGCCCAGCTCAATGTTCAGTTGTTCTTGTTTTGGGTGGAGGACATCATATCGAGGGCATGCTCCAGGAGATATGCCTTCTATCAATGCACACAAAACTATCCCATCTTTCCAATCTTCCTTAAAGTTTGTGACAGAACGAGTTGTCACTAATGACTGCACCCAAGTTAGAAGCTGGTATTGTTCAGGAGGCTTGAAAAACATCCCTTAATCAAACAAAAAACCGAAGTTATTTTATGCACAAGTTGTAACAATTTTTTTAAATTACTAGTCTTGACTAAACAGGAAGGATATCAAAGCAAAAAAAACAAAACCAGGAAGTTTGATAAACATTTATATCCTGCAAAATCAACAAGCGCAGATATTTTTTCGCAATCCAAAATAATAAAAAAACAACTTGCATTTTCCTCGATAATGCATCCATTTTTGCAACTTGTTCCATGCACTAGATATCAACCTGAACACTCCAGTTTTCGAAACTGGAGCCAATAGTTGGTTCAGCCATTGCCAGGAGACATCAAAGTAGGGCTGGCCAAGTCTTGTTACGTATTTTCTCCAATTGATGACATGTTCTGTAAAGAAATTGAATATTTACTTGTGAGTGTTTTGTTTTTTCAAGAAATTTTTAAAAATCTGCTATATTTAAAGATTAAACTCAATTAATCCATGGTTCAGCCAACTGTTGGCATGAACTAAATGGCCTGACTAAACGGGACCACTTGTTTACCGCTGGTAAAAATTAAGCTAGGAACAAAACAAACCAGACTCGTACATACAGTATTTAATCATAACGGACCAAAGCGGATATAAAATTTATTTAGTATTCGTAATTATTTTACTTAATCTATAATGACAGATTAAGAGGTACAGGTAAGGGCTTTTAGAGCTGAACGCGCCAAAGGTCTGGTTTTTTTTTTTTTGCATTGCGAATAGCACAAATTAACGCCCGTTAATAATGTACACGTACATTATCTTTGACCTTGAAAATCGTCTATGAGATTTATTACTTAACTAATTACATGTACGGTATTTCTATATTTGTTTTGGTAATTATTGAAGAATTTTTTCAAACAAAGCTGCAATCATCACATTTGTCGTTTGCAAGAAGTTTTTTTTAATTAAAGAAAAACGCATTTAGTGGACATTATGCCGATTTGCATAAGCGCCAATATCATATGTGGGGTCAAGTGACGCCTTCATAATTGCGAAATCCGTTTTATTCCACACAGTAGAGTGAAGCACTCTACATACATAGTTTTCGGCTTGTCAGCGATCGAGTCATTTTTGAAATTTTGCAAAACGTACAATTTTTGAGATTATACGATTTCAACTGATCATGCTGATAGCAACTTTGGATCTCTCGCAAATAACATCATGTACATGTAATTTGACGTAAAGCCATTTACGAAACTAATGCAAGCTAACTTTATTGTGCAACATATCGTATAGCATATCACACTAATCGACGAGTGGCGCGCTTTTAAGACAATGGTCTTGATTTGTTGAATTTGAAACTCACACCAGTGAACAATTTAATAACTGTAGTGCTAATTTGCGAAGCGTTATTTTCATGGATCCTCGATCAGTGCTTATTTTTCCTGTTTCGGTAGTGTTATATAATTGGAAACATCAGTATTCTGAAACAAACAGTTGACGAATGTGTACAATTCAAAAACTGAGTTGGACAGCTTTAAAAGTCTGCAGGGTTAAACATATTGGATAAAAAGTTAAAGGTAGGACAGGATTTAATTATTTTATACTGTAGATTAGCCATATCGGATTCGCATTTCGCATCGTATACTGTAGTTTGATAGAAAATACAATAAGCCCCATTTAATTCTAACATTGTTAATTCCACAAAGAAGAATATTTTACCTTTGTTACCCTCGTCAGACGCAAGTACTTGGTGACTTCCGTGTTTGTTGATTCTCTGCAACATGTTGAGATTTTGTATCTTCAATAGAAATTTATTTTCACTTGATGTTACACGCAGTTATTTGCTAAGTCGCTTGGGAGCACATATGCTCGTGCGTACTCCTTCATCCAAGATGTACTTCTCACTGCAAACTAATTTGATTTTGCTCAGTTTTTGATGCGAGGTGATGGGGGGTGGGAGGGGTGGAGGATGGAAGGAGATTGTATGGACCTGGATACCTCAAGTGTGACGAATGAACGCTACATTGGACTGTGAAGTAGCTTCCCTCCAAGCATTACCTAATAATTTAAAACCAAAATAAACATAGGCTCGCATGAATGCCTAAGGCCCACTTATTTAGACATGCTGCGATCCTACGAAGATGCTGTTTTTTCAGCTTTATAGTGTTGGAGTGCGAAATTTTTTTAATAGTTGCCCTATAAAAAGATAACAATTATTTATTCTTTTTTCGGATGTTTATGCGAGCTTCCGACAGTTCTTCGAAAACGCCTAATACTTGAAAGCCATTCGCACGTCATTGCGTTGTAAGAGTTCACGCCTGAGAGATTTAAGGAATTTTTTGGTTTTACGTTTGCAATCTATGAGGATTTCGACAACAGACGGTGGCGGCCTTTTTATTGTCAGTACTGATTGTCTGCGACAAAGGTCGTTATGCAGATCCATTCATAGCCACCATAATCACGGTGATTAGCACGTTATGCTTTGACGCACTAAAAAGTAATGTCTCGGTTGTCTTAGCTGCATTTCTTTCTGCGGGCTTCGGTCTTTGAACTTCTACATGTATATTAAGTTTTTTATGCAACAAACCAAGTTGTTTATCCAAATCTTATTTTTTATTCTCTGTTATACTCACCCGTGCATTTCAACGACTTAGGCCTCGGTTTTCCAGTCCGAAGTTAATTTTTTTTTCTCTTTTTTCTCAATGATATTATGCTGACAAATAACATCGATGTTGTTGCAACATATGGAAAAAGTAGTATGAAAATATGGTTTTCAAATGTTCATGTGCAATGCCCAATTCATCGAATTCTGTACAGTACGTGTGTACCACCTGTTAATTGTATTCTACTGTATACTGTATAAAAACTGCTCCATGGATTAACTGTATATGGCTTTGCAGTGGCCAATAGCTGCATAAGCAAACTGACAATAAATATGCAATACTAAACCACAATTTCTGAAAACAAGTTAAATGAATATTGTTTGTAATTTTAGAATCCTAGAGGCTTCGTCTTCATGATTACTGTTCGCATCATATTATACAGTTTCATAATTACAGAACCCACATTGAACTTCCTGTTCAATTAATTGTTTCTATCAGCATGTCATACGTTCTTGAATATTGTAATTATTATCAGGTCGAAACGTGATGCTGCGTTTTCTCTATGTAAAGCGAAATTGTGCGATTTTAGCATGCACTGTATACCTTTAGAAATCTTGACTGGAGTAAATACGCTATACTGTAGCAGCTAGCTCCAACCATGCATAAAGTATTTCTTAGAATGCTCAAGAATTAGTTTCCTCGTCGACTTGTTAGGATCTTTTTATCAGCGTTTTAAATTATTGCAATTTAATGCATACACATTCATTCTTCGCAAGTTTAGTTTGCTACATGTAGTAACAAGAGCACATCAAAAATTCATTTTTCGTTTCACCTTAGTAATTCGACCTCATTGAAAATATTTAGGACATGATTGAAATGCAGTCACGAAAAAAGTACGCATCATACGCGCTAATACTGTAAATAAAAGGGTGGTGGAGGGTGGTGGAGAATGCCCCGTGGGATAAAAAGTGACCCTTTGTTACGGATGCAATGAACATTTACTAATTAAGGAAATGTCATAATTAGGATGATTTTTAACAATTATCGTTAATGCATGGTGTGCACCTAGTATGGTTGTGCATTAAAGAGCAATTAACTTGAACAATCTGTTTTAAGAGTAATCCTAATCGTTGATAGATGTTCAATTTGATAGGATATATGCATGGGTTATTCACATCCATCCTTTTAAAAGGGCATTCAGCCACGCATGAAACATGGACGAAAATATTCTCCAAGAAGTTAATCAATGACACCACTAACATGTCGAGACCTAGATTTTTTTAAATTGCATATACACATATATACACGCACGCTCTTATAAATTACTATTGATTACCATATTGAAGCTATTGGTTTACGATTCTCTGTGACTATCCCACTATAATTAAGTATACACATGTATGCTTGTGAGAAAGCTTATATTTTCGTTGTTTTTATACTTTAGCCAAATAAAACGCAGCAAAATTTTGATTATTCATGGTAATCATGAGAAAAAATAAATTATATGCTTTCTTAAGAAATATATATGTATATAAGTTCGACCTGTCTAACTATAGCTTTATTAGTGTATTTGCAATATATCTCCACGTCTGTCATTAATTGTAAGAATTCAATTGTCAAAAAGTGATTTTTTTCATTTAATCATTCGAAATATGATGAATTATGATTTTTACGACGCGACGTTTTGGTGAAAAGTAGTATCGCTGAAATGTTTCGTAAACAAGCGAATTCAACTTTATGGATGTTGTTCGACTTTAGTTCCGTGTTCACGCCCTTTCAAATTTGACACGTATGCAATTTGTCACAATACGCGAGATAAAACTACACTATACTCTGATTGATCGAACCATATGGTTTGTCATACTATAGACTCGTACTGTTGCATATTTGGCATACAAAAAATTGCCAGAAACGTACCAGAGAAATTTCTGCACAGTGTAGTCGGAATTAAAATTATACTGTATATATAGACTATAGTTTTAGATAACTTCTAGGAATTCAAAAATTAACAACTTTCACAATTTCCTACTAAATGTTTACGTCTGGCGTCGATCGTTTACCACTTTTATTGTAAATCAAGGTGTGCATTAGCTCGTATTTTGCAGCCATGGTCGGTACAAAATTACTCGGTATTAAATACAAATGTGTTATGAATGTTTTGAGAATACAGCAGGGTTGCTCAGGCAAATGTTTTAATGTCACTTTTGGCAATCACCTAGCAAAATAAATGTATTCATTGGTTTAAAAACAGCGATAACCTTGAATGAATTTTGTAAACAAATTGGCTTGGCAAGTTTTCATTCCTGACTTCACGACTGTCTATGGCCTATATATAGTATATAAACTGCCATTCGTAAAGCTTCTGTGAGAGCACCCCTAGATAGTTCATGTTAATATGCATGCCCAACAAACCACTACGCAGAAAATATCTCTAAATGGGAAAATACACCAAGCGCCACAAATTTCAAAAGCTTATTATTTGTAAGCAGAACTGCTTAATTTTACGAAGATCTGTGGAACACTAAAACATTTAAAACATTTGTTTTTTGAATTTGTGTGAAACTTTCATTAAAACAAATACATAAATTTAAAAGTATTTCTTATGAGGATCTGGTTACCTGTTGGTCGTTGAGCACTTAGTACAACAGAAATGCGTCGCAAGCTATTGATCTATAAATCCATCGTGGCGCCCTTCAAATTCTACATATGGATCGAATTGGTGAATCATGGGTACGCAACTCATTCGGAGAAATTCGTTAATTAATTCGGTGTCTTCTTTATTTTCCTCGAATTGATACACGGCAAAATCCCATTCACCTGTAGTCCTGCTCATTTTTGTCGATAAATAAACTATAATTATCCATCTTTAGCATATGTCAACGTGTCATATTGTTGTAATTTATTTTTCAAGGACTAGCTTATGCATCATACATCAGTAGAACACAATTGAAATCATGACTAGCACATGTATCGTCTGTTGTGTCAAGGAAATTGCAAACAACTTTTGGGAAATTCATACAACACCATTTCCTTTTAAATGTTTACGTTTGACAAAGGATGCATGTCCGTGCACATGTACAGTATATAAAGTCGAGGTATTACAACGAGAAAACAATCTAACTTCAACTCATCTACTGTATCTGTGGTACATTATATAGCTTGTATTTCGCAGCCATGGTCTATGCAAAAATAATCGTTTTATTGGTAAGCAATTTACTCGTTATTTACCGGAGTGAAATAATTAAACTTATTATTTCAAATACTGTCGCGTTCGCATTCTTTTGAAAGAATCATGCATAGATTAGCGTTAATTCTTTGGTTAAATCAGAATTAAAGTTAATACTTTAATGACGATACATGTACAAAATCTATCATGGCGGTCCATACCCGCAATGATTAACTTCACCTTATATTAAAATGAAAATTTGCTTAACCCTTTTATAGTATGATTCATATTATAAAATGTTAAATTCTCGAGCTTCTTTTAACAAAATTAAACTAACTTGTAAACACTGCAAAATTGCACGTAAAAACGCTCAAAAAAAAAAGCTTTATCAGAATCAATGCGCGCCAGATTTTGCATTCTTTCTAAATTTATTTATTAGTTACAGTATATACAGAGGATAGTTTTAAAATTTTAAAAATTGGAACGTCCCAACAGAAAATTTTTTTTTAAAAAAAAAGTTCAACGCACTGAGGCGCCAACGCGTATAGAAAGCATTGTTCGCACATGGCATGCGAATCTTAGTGAGAAACGCAATCGGACATGAAGTTGAATGATTATCAACGTAAAATCTAAAAGAAATTAGAAAATTCTATGAAATGCTGTGAAAAATCTACACTCGTATGGATTAAAAAATCACACGAGTGATTTCACAATTCGTAAAGTTTTTGCCTGAGTATCCATATTATTCCGTTCCCTTTGGAACAAAAAAACCTAACAAATATTCCCCTGTATTGAGTATGTAAACATTGGACAAAAATGTAATTTTCATTCGAAACTTGGAGCAAAAATGAAAATTTTATCTATGCGTAGATATTTTTAGGGATTTAACACAATCGTTCGTGAAAACTTTGTTTTCGTTAACGGCGATATAAAAGACTTAATAAGTGAAAAAAAAAATCGCCCGCCCCTAAATTTAAAAGTTTCGTTTAACATTATTCTAAAAATAAAAAAGATCCCGCACGCCCCACTACCCAGCGATATTGAGGACGTTAAACAAGGAATCAATTTCCAATGGTCTTAAAAACAAAAATACAATAAATTTGGAAGTTAAATTCCTGAAATAGTGTTTTCAGTAACAGTCATGACCGAAATCCTATAGAATAGATAGTCGTGATGGAATTATAGATTGCCTTGAGGGGCTTAACAATATAGAGCATGATGTTGATACATGGTCAGAAAATACATTACATCAGATGATCAGAATATAAAAACAGAAAGCTAGGCACAAACAATGAATTTGAATCCGTGTTGAAATGCTGTTTTACAACTTAATTTATGAGGGATTAAAGCTTTCAATGAACAGAAATTCTTACAAACATTTGTTTTATCTTATATGTTGTAGCAATTCTTTTGGATATTGGGAAGTTTTGGAAAAATCTGTGACCCATCCATGGTAGGACAAACTGCCAGCCAGATTTGCCGAGAAGCTGGCTACACGTCTGGGGACTTTTGCACCATGGAATATGCCCCAGTTTGTATGTCTGATGGACAAACGGACGGCAATTTATGCACAATGTGTGTACGTCTTCGTGACTCAAATTTAATTACTCTCAGGCATTGCGGAAAATGCACCTAAGTTGGTCGCTGATGTCATATTATCCAGCTTTTTATTTTTAACTGATAAATGGTAAAATGTATCCAAAAAGGTTTGCAAAATCTGATAAAACCAAGTATTGTGTACAACTGAGATATCTATTAAAATTTGAACATTATTCGAAGTCGTGATTTTTCTATAGAGCCGGCTATACACGGTTAAAGTTATATCTGGAAATACGGCATGTTCAAAAAGTTCTGCTTTTAGAATGTGAATTACGAGAAATGAAATGTTTTAATTTATCAATTATAAAAACATAATGAAATCTAATTACTTTCAGTTTGAAATCATCCTTTTTAAAAGCCATGTTTTGTAAAACGCTCATGAATATGCGCTTGACTTTTCGGACACGTACATGTACCTAAAATTGCCAAGTTTCCAGATATAACTTTCCTCGTGTATGGCTGGCTTAACTTCTTAAGAATTTATAAGGAAAATTTCAACTTTAGAACATATTATTGGTTTGGTATATTTGTATAAATTATCTAAGGTTGAGAAAATATCGATCATTTCATCAACAAAATTGTCCAATTTCAATATATACATGCACTGTACATGTATATGATGCTTGAGAAACATTTGATCATTTTCAATATGATTTATGTAGATATTAAAAAATCAACAACACATAAAGCATATCTCGGAACACCGTGAAATGTAATGGCATCTCCGCTGCAAATAATAAGGGGGACTCCTACGGGCGGCGTTTACAAAATCCCACCCCCCAGGGGTCGTCCAAAAAATCGACGACGGTACATGAAATGTACAAATTTCAAGCATGGCCCCCATCTCCTTAAAACTACGAAACAAAAAAATAACACGCTTACCGAAATCGGCGACTTATTCCCTCCCAGATCTAATCTTGATTTGAACTTATAATGGTC
>JAQGAO010002243.1:0-20375 GCA_034697705.1 Ommatoiulus sabulosus | reverse complement strand
TTCTTCCCCCCCCCCCCCCCCCCCCTATATATATATCTGTATTTTCACATCGATGTCCGCGAGTGCGTTTAGAAAACTAAACAACTCAGACGCTGAAAAAAAAATTAATTTAGAGAAATCGCAAGGGACGTCACAATGTTTTCGTTTAAACTGTATACTTCGCATTATCAGTCAGACAAAGCATAACTTCATAGAAAAAATCAAATGTTTTTCGAAATTTGGATGAAATCCTACCCAACAAATGTAATAACTCACAAAAAGTTACGAGACTCTTCAGGAGTTGGGCTAAAATACGATGCATAGAAAAAATGGAGGGAATGTCAATTGTTAAAAACTTGTTTACATTTGTTTAAAAATTGTTGCTATATCAGATACAGTATTCTTATCTCAGAGACTTACATATACAGTAAGCTTTATTGGAAATGCTTCGGAAGAAGTATACTGTCAAGTTTTATTTATCGTTTATCGATACATGTAAACATTAACTGCAACGTTATTTACGTTTATTTGTATTGTACTTTCTAGTATAGGAATGATGGGTGGGAGCACATTGAGACTTATTTAAGAAATTTACTTACCGACCACTGGCGCCACCTAGCGGACTAACAAGTGCTAATTGAAAACGCATTAGCACTTGTTAGCCCGCTGGGTGGCGCCAGTGGTCGCTAAGTAAATTTCTTAATTTAAAGTCTCAATGTGCTCCCACCCTATGGTCGTTAAAAAATTCCGAAAAGATCTGCTGCATAATTTTATTCATGCACATGTCTGCATAGCTTTAAAATTGCCTTTCCGCAAACTTTATATTTTTAAGTTATTTAGGAAATTTCTAGTGTTCAATTTCGCCAAACAAATGTCAGGCTGCATTGCTATCAATTCGAAATGTGTTCTTTTCGGATGAATCCTACCCCATGCACGTGCCTGTCTATGGAAAGGTGCTGAAACTTTTATTGGTGAATTCCCCGTTAATTATGACGTACATTTTTTTCATATCGTCTAAATTTCGTTTTAACGTAACATAGCACGACTGTTCGTAAACTCGAAAATTCCTTCGTTTCAACCGAAAAGTTGTAGCCTAATATCCGAATTCGGAATTCGTCTTAAACGAAGATAGACAATATTCGACCATACCCTACGACCGGTACTGGAAATGAGAAATTCGTATAAAGCGACTTCTTCTTAATGAGGTTTAATTCGTATTAGTGTTTTTGTCAGGGTTGATACAATAGTTTGGTGTACACTACAGTATATACTACACTTGACATATATAAAAGAGATGTATGTATTGTGGCATGTCGTCTGAGAATTTGTAATGCGAAAGATTTTTCCATGGAGCGTTTTTACGAAAAGTTGCTGAAGTGGTACGGGGGTGCTGCGGTCATGTTTGCAATATGGCCGCTTGCTACGCTGAACCACAATTTGGTCCTGCTGAGTGAACGAAAATGTAGCAGTTTTTCTGGATATTTTCGTGTTAGACAAAGTAAGATATTAGCTACATGTAAAAACATCTAAAAACGTTGTCGATAATGACTTATGGGTTTAAATTTGATATTTATTTCGAAATTGTGCGCTTTATAGGTTGTTTTCCTACGTGGTTCGAGTGTAAGGTCCATTGGAAAACAGTGTCGTCCAGTTTTTCTTAATATGTTATCTATTTAAATAAATATTTTAACAATTCAAGAACCGCCCGGGCAAAGCCGGGTTTTCCAGCTAGTACGTGTATACCTATACAATTTATTCGACGAATGAAACCCAATTTAATCAGATTGCTCGTTTGAAATCTCTTCAGAAAAATTACCAAAATCACTGACATTTTATTATACGCAATTACTGAATATTTCATGCTTAGTAAATCGACTTCCGTCTCAACGAGAAGGTTGGCAAATCCATATTTCTCGCATTGCATATTTAAACAGACGAAGGCCATAATCCGATTTGCGGCCACTTTTTTTTTCCGAACAAAAAGCCAATCAAAAGTTTCATCGTATTATTCTAGTAGGACGAAGAGATGTGCCATTTAATTTGATCGTTGTGCTCGCTTCGTCGAATAAAATGCACCCATATGCGGAAATGTGGTTATAAATAAATACCAGCCTTAAGCCTTGATCTCGTATCCGAATCCGATCGGGGTTTTTATTATACAACGTGTTTTCCTCAAAATAGCAAGCTTTTATCAATGGCATTATGCTTTATGAACCCTGCAATCTGATAATAACATTGTTGCGTATACCCGTGACGTTAGACGCGCCGCCATTTTTGTTTTCTATGGCAACCCCCTGCACATTTCATGCCGGAAAAGTCATTTTAATCTTCACGTATCGGCGAACATAATCACCGTCATCTTCATCATCCATCAACTCTATTTGGGTTTATGAATTAAAATATTGAAGGGGAAAAAAAACTTTTGAAAATTATATCGTGCTTTTTTTTGGGAAACGCGATGTTAACATTCCAAACGTCCCCTATTTCAGGCATCGTTATCAGGGTTTACCCAGACCTGAAAATCTGGAAAAGTCAGGAAACTTGAAAATGTACATATGGAAAATCAGGCAAAATTATTTATTGTGAAAAAGTCTGGAAAATTCAACGTATTAATGTTGTCACAATGCAAAATTAATGTTTCCACGTGGTTAGTTTGCAAACGTTTTTAAATTTCCCTAGTAAAAATTTGCACAATTTTCATCAATTTCAGAGGGCAAGGGCAATTCTGTAACATTTTTAATAGTTTCCAAAGACAAATTTACAAACCTTTTAACAGTTTCCGAGGACAATTGTGCAAAATTTTCAACAGTTTCAGAGTACAAATTTTCAAAACTTTCTACATTTTCCGAATACAAATTTGTGAAATTTTCAAAAAAATTGTATATATACATGTAGGCTACTAAATTTTTTTATAACATTTCTATGTTAATTTTGAAAATTATTTCAAAATTGCCATTAGTACATTTTGCATAATATTGAATATTGTCCTATGTCTATTTTCTCAAAATCGTGGATAATATTGGCATATGTCAATTTTGAAATTCTTTGGTCAGGAAAATGTTTTTTAAAAAAACTGGAAAAGTCAGGGAAGTTGAATATGAAATTTCTGGGGGAATCCTGCATGGTTATGAAATTCTGCTCGATTTTCAACTTCGATCGGCTAAATTTGGAACTTTGGTCGTTTGGTCTCAAAATACGTGTAGATGAGATTCGACCATTTGTTCCTAAATTTTATGACGGATTTTACTGCACGGAGCATCTGACATCACACCTGCATCTGCAACTGAAAAGCGAGATGGGTCATAAATATGACCATTAAGACTGGCGTGCATGCATCGTTCATCGGATGCAAAACTGTTCCGCTGCATAATTCATAACCATAATTGCACCTCGAGTGGATCGTGGAAGCCAAACGTGATACATTGTCATTCAACTTTCTGCCGTTTAATGAATAACTGTAATTGCACCGAGTTTCGTGCAGCGCTCGTTTCAGCGAAATTGTCAGAAGGATACGAGGAGGAAGTGACATTCTTACTTTTTCGTTGACATTTGTCACATTTATGGCTCAATATCCTGCAGCTATGCTAATGGACCGCTCATGCATCGACGTCAAAAAGATGGCGGCCAGATGGCAGTGCTGTCTGTCTCCCGCAATGGCTGCGTTCGAAACAATTACTTTTAAGTGAAATGGAACCAAGTCCACGTGCTTATGAAGCGGCCACCATTGTTCCCCAAGCACCATGTTACAATTTTTGCGCTCGGGTAGTCCATTTGCTCGCGTAATGCAGGTTTTATGGTAATTTCTCTCGGGAGTCGGAGTTGTTTTTGATTTATGGAATCAGTTAAAGTTCGACCTTTGGCGAGGGTAGGGGTTCTGTGAACGCACCCAAGGTGTCAACAAACTGACATAACGGGAATTGTGTTTTACTGAATTTGCCCTCGCCCTTGCGTTCTGTCAGCATCGAGTGCCAAGAAAATCCATATCCAACTCTCTAAAAAGCAATCTTTCATCTTAGGCTCATGATTTTCAGCGATTTTTTAGGTAAAAAATGTACTTTTGGTGACGTTTCTGTCACGTTTTGAAGTTTATGAAAGGCACATTTTTTTCCAGCCTTGGCATGGAAAATCCGCATAATTGTCATGTCTTGTTAAAAGACCCGAGTACACGTACATGTACGTGGTGGTGATGACTGAAGGGGTTTTGTCTAAGAACTTCCACTTTAAATACAGGTTCTGAATTGAATTGAAAATGCAAAACGTTGAAAGCGATAATCAAATTACTGTATACGTAATGCTTACTAATTTGAGTTGATATTCTGTCTGGCTCATAACATTAATGCCATTATGCATTATTTGAATTTTGTCATACGACGTAGCCACATCTCACCTGTAACACACAGAGTTAATTTGTGTTATAAACATACTTATTAACACTTACTATACAGTATGTACAGATGCATACGATGACATTTTATTTCTTGTCGATCTCAACAGCCAAATTAAATATTCCTTAACTTTAATAGTAAATACTGCCGTCCAATGAGCACCGGACGAAAGACTGTTTGCCACCTTATTGTAAGTAACATTGTACCGTTAAGACTTTTTTATTCGAATCATTGTTTCATGGAAGCTAGTCGTGATCGCCCGGACACAGTGCAGTAGGGGGGAGTCCAATTTTGGGACGATTTTGAGGACGTCCTTTTTGAATGACCCCTTCGCAATTTAAACTTGACCTATTATGTTATATATTACAGACAACTACAGAATTCGATGTACGAGAAATCGGTTGTAACTTAAAACCTCTCGTTGCACAATTTCTTGGAGCAGCAGAAAAGCAAATGTTATTTTCAGTTTTTTTTTTTCCAGACGTATTGAATGGCCTAGCTTGGTCGAGTTGCACCGATGACGTCTGTCGTCCACTTTTCTGTTTGAGCAATCAAATGGTATTTAAGACGAAGCTTGTTTTGCGCAAACCCCATAGGGCCTGCTCGAGTTCAATGCGAAATTAAGCAAGAATTCCCGCGCTATTATATCCAGCTTATTTCTGACGTGGTTTGTTATTTTTAAATGGGACGTAATTAGCCCCCCCACTCAACGCGGCTAAAATGACGTCATGCGCACATGCCGCGCGTGGGATGGCCACTTTAGCAAATGATTTCAGGTTCAATGCTTCGCGTTTCCAGGCAGCTCATAAATTTAATAGAAACATTGCAGGAAATAAAAAGCAAAGCGTCGTTAAAACGCCTTTTAATGCTAACGCCAGTAGGCGACATCATCGAGGATCCATGTGTTTTACTAAAACTATAAAAGTCATTCCTATACGTACATCTAAAACAGGGTACCCCAGACCTGGAAAGTCAGGGAAACTTAAAAATGTCTGGAAAAGTCAGGGATATTCAATGTAGTCGAGTACAAATTTTCACAAATTTCCAACGTTTTCTTAGGGCAAAATTGCAAATAAAATTCCACGTTTTCTGAGGACAAAATTGCAAAAAAATATCACTTTTACCGAGGTCCACGTTTTCCAAGAATAAATTTGCAACACAACTATCTACATTTTCTGAATACAAAATTGTCAAATTTTCAAAAAAAAAAACTATGAACATTTTGTTTTAAATTTTTAAACATTTTTCTATGTTAATTTTAAAAATTGTCACTAATAAATTTTGCAAAATATGTCAATATTTGACATTATCATTGGTCAGGGAGATGTTTTTAAAACCTGGAAAATTCAGTGAAGTTGAAAATAAAATTTTTGGGGGAACCCTGTAAAATATATCCTTATAAATGCATTTTTCTAACAAAAATGTTTACTAAAATGCATTGGGCAGGATGTGTTTATCGTTTTAAATACAAGTGCATGTACAGAGTGTTGATTGGAACATTCGACGTATTTTCTAAATGCATCACGAATATGTTTAAAAATATAATATTGATACTACAGTGTACTTGTATACATTGCTGAACGTTTTTTTCAATGCACGGATGGTTTACAGTATTTATGGAAGAACACTCGTAATACATTAAAGTTAATGTTTCCATCAACATACAGTGTATATGAAAATGTGTTTCAAAAATATACTTTAGTCGCGAGGTATTTTTTAGATGTCTATCACGTGGATAGGAGATTGATAAAGTGAAATTTAACAAGGAAACGTGGACGGTGGTATGTGGACGATTCAAGTCTGACTATATTTTAGCAGTTAAAACTTGCATAAGTTGAATGCAAGAGATATTAAACGCTATACACATGCATAATGTTAGAAATATCGCAAACAACTCCAAAAATAAATAATACTTAATTTGAAACTAATTTTGTCCAATGTAGATTTGTGTTATGGAAGTCTACCTTCGTCATTCATGTGGCAGTGTCCTCGAGGTTGAGCCAGATGTTTAATGACGTCATGCTACGAACGCGTGTAGTTGCTACATTACTTCGTATTTACATTATCCTATTTTCTTCTCAGAAAAAATCGATGCTCTAGCTTCACCATTATTTTTTAAAAATATGAGTTAACGTTGAGAAAACTTTTTCTCATTTTTATTTATTTGTTATGTCTTTCCCATGACTAGTTGCGTATGAGTGCCAAGTATGGTGCACCAAATGTATTTTCACAAAATGCTCGGGGAGATCGGCCGAAATCTGCGGTAACGTTTTTCAGTGATAAATAAATCAATCTGGAGGTTTTATTTATGTTAATTCAGTTCAAAGAAAATGTTTTTCTGAAAATATGGCAATGGGTTTAAAAATCGAGAATCCTGTTCATCTGCCGGAACTAATAATTTCTGGAAAAACTGGGTTGGTGATGATGGACGTGTGCTGCTTCCGAAAATATAATTTTCTTGGAATTTCAAGTTATTCCGTTTTATATGCCAATGTCGACAACAAATTTGCAAAACTACTGCACATATAATATTCTCAATACTTGACTCTTGATTTTGAAAGCAGAACACGAAGACAGTTCGTCGATCACTAGTTTCCAAACAAATTTATATCAAACAGATCGATAACAGGGTACCCCCAGACCTGGAAAATCTGGAAAAGTCAGGGCAGAATGGCTCATTTTTAAAAAGTCAGGGAAATTCAACATAGTCATGTTGTTGCTATCCAAAATTAATGCTTCTACGCTCAGGACCTATTTTTCCAGTAGAAATTTGCAAAACTGTTTATCTTTTCCGAGGGCAACGTCATTAGTACATTTTGCAAAATATTTTCCTATGTCGATTTTGCAAAATACGTCAATTTTTGACATTGTCGTTGGTCAGGGAATTTTTTTAAAACCAGGAAAAGTCAGAGAAGTTGAAAATGAAATTTCTGGAGGAACCCTGGATAATCAAAGTTTATCAAAACGAGCTCGGTGCATGGTCAATGACCAGGGGCCAGATCTTCAACTGGTGCAAACAAGAATGTACACGCGCTCCCGTTTTGTCATTGGTTGGGCGAATAGAGGACACACCCACTTCCGGCTGGAGGTAAAATGCGCTATCTTCGCCATCGTAGGTTGCGCAAGTTTTCTCACTCCTTAAATTTGAGAGGCTGTTGTGCGTGAACTTTCAACAAGCTACCTGTGATGAAATTTAATGCAACTGGTGCAATTGCAAGGGCTCCATGTTAAAGTGCGGGGAATGTGCAAATTCGTTACAGGGTGTCTCGCAAATGAAATAAAAACAAGCGGTTTATTGTTACTAATTGGCTAAGGAACACAGGCTTTTCATTGGCGTTCGTCCGTTCTCGTTTATCCAAGGTCGTGTCAAGGCTTTTACCCAAAGCGCCATGTCTATCTGGCATGTTTTAAGTTGTTTCAGTTTTGACCATTATTTCTGAAAGGCACAGACACGGTGCCTACAGTGGCTCTGATTGGCCAGCTTGTGACATGTGAGGGAATAACTAACCGAAAAAATGGTTAGTTGCACTCCCAATTCATTCTGTCACTTTCTGTGCCAATCTTCCACTGTGTACCATGCAACCTGTACCCGCCCCTAACTGTAACGTCATAACTTTGGTTGCACTGCCAAAGTGCAACTACCAATAGATCTGGCCTCAGGTCTATTAAATATAGTATAGGCTACTCTAGTCCATTTTCATCCAAATACGCTTAGCCCATTTTAGAAAATAAACCAATTTTTGGCATGCCATGCCTGTTTTCGGCTCCTCGTATGTCGAGTTAATGTAAACACGGCGTAATGCAACAACTGCTTTCGCGCGTCACACGACGTCATTCAACACCTGGATCCACATCGATTCCACCATAAAATGAATGGTGAGGGTCACCTCCCATCCCCTCCATTTTCCCATAACCTACGTGCGTCATTGGCGCGGCATCCGCACACGGAACTGGAAATTCAGTGTTTGCAGGCCACAGGTGGCAGACATTTTGGCTGGCTATTATATGTCGAATTTATTAGCCACGAGGGAGAGAACAACGTGGGGTTTAAATCGACTATTTAGCCTACCGTAGCTGACGCGGACCACTATGGGGTCGACTTCAGGTTGGTGCATGTGCCGATTTCCAATGAGCATAATGTTCTAATGTTCCAAAATGACCGAATTCGTTTTTATACAGTTTACATTCCTCGGGTAATGTCTGGAAAAGACAGGGAAGAATGGCTGATTTTGAAAAAGTCAGGGAAATTCAACGTAGGCATGTTGATGCGATACAATATAATTAGCTCAAAGCCCATTTTCCGAATAGACATTTGGAAACTTTTCCATGATTTCCGAGTAGAAATTTGGAAACTTTTCCAAGTTTTCCGAGTACAAGTTTGCAAAGTTTTACACGTTTTCCGATGACAAAATTGCAAAATGTTCCACGTTTTACGAGAACAAAATTGCAAATCTTCCCACGTTTTCCGAGGACAAAAATGTAAAATTTTCCACGTTTTCCGAGGACAAAATGTAAAATTTTCCACGTTTTCCAAGGACAAAATTGTAAAATTCCCAGCGTTTTCCCAGGAAAAATTGGCCAATTTTCCACGTTTTCTGGGGACAAAATTGCTAAATTTATCACGTTTTCCGAAAACAAAATTGAAAATCTTCCCACGTTTTCCGAGGACAAAATTGTAATATTTCCCACGTTTTCCGAATACAAAATTGTCAAATTTTCACAAATTTTTCATGCATATTTTACAAATTTTTTTGAAAAATGTTCTATGTAAATTTTAAAAATTGTTATTAGATTTTTTTTGCAAAATATGTTCCTTTTTCGATTTTGCAAAATACATGTATGTCCATTTTTGATATTGTCATAGGTTAGGGAAATTTTTGTAAAACCTGGAAAAGTCAGGGAAGTTGAAAATGAAATTTCTATTGGAATCCTGGAGAATACGACCCCTGGAACCCTGATGTTGAAACCCTGGATAAAACCCTTCTTTGCTATGTCTCTCCCATCAAAAATGGCAGTCAAAGAGACGTAGTCCATCGCGCTGACTTACAGTACCTGTTCAGCCATTACACTTCCAAAAGTTTTTAATGTAACGTTTCCTTAAAATTCGCATTTAGACGTTAATCTAAAATAGTTTCTAATTCGAGTTTGGCACATGTTTACAACATGTGTTGGTTATAATTTGAAACTTGCTGCAACACAAAATATTTTTTTCGCGATCTTCACATTTCATCCTAAATGTGATTTTTGAAAGAAGTCTTCGCATTGCTGTGTGTTTAATGAACAAACTCCTGCAAGAATAACGTTTCTGTAAAATCCCTCCTCGACGTGCGTTTTGCTCACAAAGCAATGGCTTTTGCACGTGGAGTAGTTCGACAATCGAGAGCGTAAAGAGCACCACGCGCATCACGCTCTTGGTGGATATCGTGCGATATTTGCTTGCAAAATATCTCTGTTATCTCTACATTTTTCTGTTTTGGAATGTGTTAATAATGTTTACGTATTAGGTTGTTGTTCGATGTGAAAATCAAACAATGCGGTGCCGTGTTAGATATCGCAAAAATATGCCATTGATCGTCTGGCTGCCAATACTGCACTTTGGAAATTGAATTGACCAGAACGAAACTGATTGCATAACATCCATGGTCATGTGAGATATTTAATTAAAAAAATTGTTATTTGCGAAAATCTGTTGCCCAAGATTTACGAGAAGTTGTTTTACTTCGTTTCGGTGCAAGCGCATTATTTATTTATTTTTCCTCCGCAATTTCATTCTGTCGACGTTGAATTTGGGGTTTGGTTTGATTAAGTTGACGTGCTTGAGCATTAGCACGGGGCTAGCGTTCGCTCCTGAATGCCAATCACGCGCGTTTCGAATTTTCTCCGCAGTTTCTCCCTAGAGGGTGTTTGTCCTCAAATTGCAATATCGGTCGAACTGCTGAGCGTGAAATCGCAATGACGTCGCACCAGTTGATGCGATTCGTTTGTGGTGATCAAAAACTCACCACAATAGAAAAAAACCAAAAAAAAAACTCACACAGAATGCTTACTTTAGACGTGCTTCTTTCAACATCTTTCCTGATTGTTTTTTGCTTTTTTTCCAGCTTTAGAGCGCACAATGAACGCTGATATCAGCATACACTCAAAAAATGTACACTCAAAAAACATGTTATTTTGTGACAAACCTGGCCACATTTTTACCGCATCATGCGGCCACGCCCCACATGGTCGCTATAGGTATGCCACATCATATGGTTTTCCTTGCTTGGGTGCTAGGCAGCGCTCAGAAAGCGCTCGTCATATAACTCACCCCTGGCCGAATTTTTGCTGGACAGTCGTCATCTTGCTTTGGTCCGAATGGGACACGCATCCACATGCCGTGTATAACTAATAAACACATGTTTATGCAATGGTCAGTAAGCCCTTTTTGACTTAACTCAGAGTAAATTCAATTAGTCAAATGTTTATTGAATTAATCAACAACATGTTAAATTTTAACAGTTCCAAGTAGTGACTAATTCTTGGAATAATGGGAAGAGTGCTGAAGTGAATATTATCAACAATACACTTGAGCTTTCTGTCAACATAGATGTGAAAGAGCATGGCCGGCGTCTCACTGTGTAAGACAGTGAGGAGGTGGGTTGTGGAACAAGACTTTTATTTCTTTTCGCGGTGCCCGGTAACTTACACGGGCTGGTGCATGCTACTGCAGTGCAGAAAGCGATAGCATGTCCTGCAAGCAAAAACAAAGTTACTGGGATCTTCTTGATAACGAGTGTAGTCACTGGATCCGGAACAGTCATGCACTGCTGGCGATGGCAAAGGGCACGTCGGTTCATTTGTTACATAACGTAAACCTGGGTCAAAGTTGGATGAGGTGGCATTCCTTGCAAGATGGACGAGGCTCAAATGCGGCGAGCGCAGGTTGAGATCAAATGCCACAGGTCTGGTAACCTTATACGACGGCCTCTTGATGTGGCGAAGCCATCTCACAGTGGTAAGCGCCTGCAATAAGCATTCCGTTTTCTTACCCTATTTAAGGACTCTTTCATTTCTGTTCGCTCTCTCCACAACCATCTTGAAGTTTTAGATTTACTAAATCAAAATTTGAGAAAATAAAACTACTTCTCCACGATTTGGAACTACGATAAATGATCTGGGGTCAAGGCAAATGCACATGTACATGTTCTAGTCTGCACTTTTAAATTTGTTTCAAAATTGAACTGTTTCAGTTTTGGATCACCTTTAGAATGGCAATGGTTTTCAAATGTGGGGCGGGGACATTCGAGGGATGTTTATTAAATTTCTGCAATCATTTAAAAAATAACGGCTGTGTCGAGTTTAATGAAATTTGGCATAGAAATACGTGTATACGTCATCTATTATTAAAAAAAGATCCATTTTTGGAAATGCATTTTCCCCATCGCTCGGTTTGTGTTTAAGCAAAAGCTTCTTCGCATTTGCCTGTCAATTTCTAAACTTTTTAATCCACTCATAGACCGAACGTCTGGAAATTACTCGTATCTTAAATATTTCACACATTTCCACTCCTGAAATGCCTTAAAACGCTTTTTTATAAAAAAAAAGCGAACAACAGACTTCTGCTGAGCCACTAAATCCTCGGCGTCTAACTTTGCTTTCGAAGTGCATAATTGTATGTTCAGGAATGATGGAAGAAGTATTCCACAAATTTTATTAAAATCCATACAGCAGAAAAAAAATAAAATGATTGTGGAAACTTAATGAACACCCCTCGAACATGTATTTTTGGTTTATTGCAATGTGATTTCATCGAATTAAGAAGATTCTAACCTTGCACATACTGTATAATGCTTAGACACTTCGAATGTAATACCTACTGTACAGTGTACAATCAAATTTTCCCTTTAATGTTCAAAGATTGGTTACATTTTTCAGTAAGTGGAGAATTGTGAAAGAATTTTAAGACTTTGGAACAAATTCTTTTGGAGCAAACTAAGTTTTTTTTAAAAAAAAATCATGTTGAATGAAATGATACAAAAATTTTCTGGTGTTCTCACGAGTTTCACAATTTCTAAATTATCCGTCGAATGAATTCGGAAGAAGATAGTGCATTGTCTTCTTCTTCTGAATTAACCGTCGAATGATAAAACTATATAAGGAAGTTTATTTATTTAAATTCCGTTTTTCCTTTCACAGATGCTGCAGAATGTCGTCGACCAATGAGCAGCCGTGCGTTTCGATCACAGGACAAAGGTGAATCTTGCGCATCACGTGATTCTCTCCGCGGAGGCCAAAAAGGTGAGTCTGCGAGCAAAACTCGTTAATACGTTGCCCTTGCCGCATTTTATCCAGTGACATTACGATGAATCTTGTCTCAAAATTTGAAAAGAAAATTGGAGGGGCATTGAATAATGGGCACCTCCTCGCCCGCGCTAAATCCCCCTCAAAGGCGAACCTTGCAACGATCTGCAACACGCAACAGTTAGTCGCTTGTCTCGTTGGTAAACTACTTTATTGATTTTCTTCGGGGTTTTCTTTCGTAATAATGAGGGAAAAGGAAAAAGATGCGGAACATTATTTTGCCCATGTTCGTGAGGATTTGTCACCTTAAGGCCCCAGCTCAGTAGTGTGTTTACCCATTTTTATTGTCCAGCTTAATTTCGACTGATTCTTCGACCACATTGCGCTTTAAGTGCAGCGAGAGCATTCCCTACTTAATCATAATGTCGCCATTTTTTGTCCGACGCTCGAGTACTTTGCCAGGCGTTTGATTTGACGGGGAAATGTGTCGCGAGGAAGAAATGCTAAAAGTGGCCAAACTGACGAGAAAAAAACTGTTGCCAGGCTGCGAGTTCATTTGTAGAAAGTGTGAACCATCGGATTTAAACTCGGAGGAAAACTTTCAACACAATTCTATAAGTCAGTAGTTCCTGCCGTTTAGACCTACAGTACAGTTACATGTGCAGTAGATAGTTCTCTTGTGTATGAGAAGGCAGTTGGTGGATTGTGAGTCATGTAAGAAGCCATGGACAGGATTACCCCAGACCTGAGAAACCTGGAAAACGGCGGCTAAATATCAATGCCAGCGTCACCTACCTGGGAATTTTGCCTACAAAGAGGGACTTCCACCCCCAAGAGGGATCTTTAACGTGCAGAGTGCAAGTGGGATCTGCGCGGGACCTCGGTTTAAACTCTCATCCGAAAGATCCGAAACTTAGGGAATATCGCACATCCTCAAAATTCTCACCGACCTCGATCGGGGAGCGAACCCCGCTAGTTAGGATCGAGAGGCAAGCGCGTAAACCTCTCGCGACCATTGGCGCCGGTGGGGAAGAATGCATTTTGAAATAGTCAAGGAAATTCAACGTTTTTATTTTGTCACGATCATAAATAATACTTCTACGTGGTTAGCTCATTTGCAAACTTTTTTTAAAAAAAAAATTCCCTTGTATGCAGATTTTCAAAATTTTAAACAATTTCAGAGGGCAAATGTATGATTGAGCATTTAACTGCGAGATAAAATTTTGTCCAAACGTTTTGAGTACTGTGTCTAAGAATGTTCAGTTTATTGCCCCTTTTCAATTTCTAGTTCTAGCTACAAATAGCAATTTCGTTTTTACTTGGCTCAGGGCGAACGCCCACTTTTCAATTTCAATTTGAAATTTTTTGAGCTCGGGAAACCACTCGCGAAACCACTAAACATGCCCTGGGTTTCGTAAACATGTTATTGAAATATGGGTTGATTTTAAAGTTCCATAATTTGATCTTTGATCAAGGATCAATTTAGGGTTGGATAATATTTTGATAATGGCCCCTAAGAAGTTTACACGTGGGTGTCACATATATGTAATTCTATCCGTCTAGAAAATAGCATCGATTTCATGTTCACGGCATAGTATAGCATCATTTTTTGAAATTCGCCCATGTTTTGATAAAACTTTTGACATTTTTTATGTTAGTGGAGCTCACGGGTGGGCTGCTAATTCTCGTTATTTTACGAACACCTCGATTCGTTAAACACATTCGACGGTTGCAATCTGATTTCTGCGGCGATATGCTATGCTCGTAATTGACGATGCGCTTCACTGCCATACATCGTTGCTATCAGTGATTGCCTACCTTCAATGCCGCCCACAGTAACGAGTTCTGACAGCGTCATCTCTTGCATAAAATGGATGCTTGCATTCCCTTTTCTATCTAAGGAAATGTAAGAGAAGTCCTGTCCTTAATGCCAGTGCACGTGGGTTAATTGAATAACCCGCGCTATGTACAGTATATCCAGTTTCAATTTATGAATTCGTCTGCTTCGACCGTGATTGACTCTTTGATCTTCTGTTACGGAGGAAAAATCGGTTGCTATCTCGCTGTTGCGGCACTATGGGAGTCTGCAGGTCTAGTTATGCTGGGGTGAAAGGTTTTGCTAGCAACTCTGAAGTTGACTTCTTTTTCTTTTTTTTTTATTGAAAAAGGCACGTATATTGAAAATATAGATTAGACAATATCAGCTGGGTAGTCGGGGGAAATCACTTCTTTTCCAATTCTTCCTTTTTGCATTCGTGTTCCTTTCCACTCAGACGAATATTCTGTGCATGTCTGGATCTGATTTTGTTACTCGCAGTTCTCAAGAACATAAGACCCAGCAAATACTACATTTTCAAGAATTTGATTTGTATTAGCATTTTATATCTATGTACAGTATGTCACGACTAAAGCTCACACATCTAATGCACGAGAATTCGAACATTCTTATCTTTCGAAATAAGCCGCCAGGTGGATGTTAAATCTGTAGCAAATATCAAAAAATTACAGCTCATAAATACGTTGTAAGAGTACTGTATTCTCTATTTAGAACAGTGTTGAAATATTTTAAAAGGTGTTTGATACAATGAATAATATACGAGTGGTGTTCATTAAGTTTTTACAGCTTTATAAAACGGCTACATGGATTTTAATTAAATTTGGTACAGAACTACATGAAAACGTCATCTATTATTCAAAAAAAATTCCATTTTGGGAGATTCATTTTTCCCATCATTCAAAAAATGCTGTCAGCTGGCGTTTAAGCAATTGCTTTTAAATCAGCATTTCTGACAGACACTGACCGTTAACTTCTATGAGCATTTTTGACAGTTGTCTATCCATTTCTGAACTTTTCAATCCACACCTAGACCGAACGTTTGTACATTACTCGGACCTTTCACACATTTTCGCTCCTGAAATATCTATAAAAGATAAAAAAAACAGACCGCTGCTGAGCCACTCTCTCCTTGGAGTTCATCTTTACTTTCGAATCTTTCGAATATTTTGAAATATATACAGCCGTTTTAAAATAAAATGATTGCGGAAACTTAATGAACACCCGTCGTACCAACTGATAGTGGTGTAACTCCTTGTTCCATAACTGTAAACGCAGAAAGTATGCCATTTTAAACAATGTTCTTTGTCTGATTACTATATCGAATGTATATAACTACCTGTTGCATCAGCCTATTTAAAAGGTTTCGATTTCAATTTATTTTATTTACAAACTAGTGGAATTACCTTTATCACTATTGAGGTTTCGTAGCTTTTTTTAAAAAAATAATCGATGCAACTGCATGCATGGTCGCATATAATTCGATATCTAGTGCCTCGTTCGGCTTTACTTTTCAAACGTTTCCTGGAAATAACTGATATGTTTGGATATAGGATAACATCAGCAATGTAAAAAAAATATTTTAAGAAATGTTTTTCACTTCTCACGTTATTTCCACTCATGGCCAAAGCTAACCAATGGCTTCACAGGTCACGTGCAAAGAAATCCGCTTATTTTCGGAACGTTCCTCGTGTAAATGGTGGCTTTCCCAGTGGCCATGACGACCGCGGCATTTGTAACTGCAACCGCACTTTGCCATTAGTCCTCATTTTGCGCCAGATATCATTAATCAGGCCATAGGAGCTCTTGAACTGTTGCTCTGACACGCGGTGTTCTGTTGCACGAGATGATTTTGGCGCCTGCTTGCCATTTTGGCGGCAATAATTAAATATATTCAGTATACTGTATATATATATATAGTTATATACGTACACAAAGGGAGCATTAATTACGAAATGGGAATAATGCAATGCCCAACCCGATTTGACGACAGCGCTGTTTACCGCCCTCATTATCACCATTACGGCACGGCATTATTCACGAGAAAGGATATTTTCTAATTAACGGCAAGACCTGCTCCGATAATGGGATTTTGTATTAAACACGGCCCATTCATTATGTCAATGCAGTATTCTTCCTGATCAGCAGCTGATGTAATTAAACTAATCCCTGGTTATTTGATTACATTTCTCAAGGGCGGGCTGCGCTTTTTGCCACGCGTTGAGCTGACAGGAAAAGTGCGCTTTGCTGTAGTTTTTTTTGTTGGCTGTTGATGGGAATGACAAAACTTTGACACATTAGATGCCTTGACTACACTCTCGCTGTGGCCACAGTATACGTAATACCAGTATGGTCACTGCGCATTCAGCCACGCCCATATTTCGATAGTATCTCATCGCCAATGATGTTTTATACTAATGAACTCATGCACATGCAGTGCCCCGGCCGATGTCAGAAACAAGAAGGGGTCATTCAAAAAGGACGTCTTCTGTAGGGGCTAAGGGGGTCCAATTTTGGGTAAAACTTCCTGAGAGAAAATATGTATACAGCAGACCTAGAAAAGTAGGCAGTCTGTTTTATCAAAATGCATTTATCGCTATCACTCCTTTGAAACGAATTGCTATATACTTGGCTAATTGGGCAGTTTTGTACAACCCTGTGTGTATCTTTTCCTATGTCGAGCGAATCCTGTGAAATTCCTGTGCAAGTGAAGGGTCCCACAACCTTTAGAACTACGGAACGTACGTATACCTTCCTTGAAGGCCAGAAATGGTGACGTGCTGCCATTTTTAGTTGAGGTGCTTCGAAGCTTATTTATGAAAAAAATGGTGGATATTTTCTGAAGAACCTTTAATGAACATCAAGTTTTTTTAGTGTACTTGTCCGAAAAAATGTGCAATTAAATGTCCAAAAAATTATCTACTTAAAAGTCGGAAAAGTGGGTCATTTTTAATGAATGACGTCATCGATTAAAGTTTTGATGACGTCATCCAGTAAACATGAAAGGTGCCGACATGGAGTGACCATACTGGTATTAGGTATACTGTGCCGTGGCTATGGAAACTTTAAAATCTGGAAAACTTGTAACCAGGTTATAAGCACTTGCAACATGAAGTTGGAATGCAGATACCGGTAGATCGAGTATTTCGCTTGTGCTGACTGCTATCAATTGGAGAACATGGACAGAAGCGTAAAAACGTACGTATTCACGTGTGCAAAATCGGTTTAAAAAATTCGCACGAGGTAATCGTACTATACATGTATTTTAAAACCAATTTCTTAATTCATTTTGCACACAAAACGAATCCCTTTTGATACATCTGTCAAATTAGATTCATAAAACGTTTGTCTCAGTACCCTATCTAGAGCGCCTCAAAGTGACATTGCGCTACTAATTTTTTGTGTAGTTTTAGGAATGTATTAACTAAACGGTCCTTTCTAGATTACTACAAAGTGTAAGGATTCGTAAATGCATACTGTATGTTGTACAAAGGACATGAGTATGCGGCTCTGTGCAGAAACGTCATATTCGGAAATACATGCTGTATTTCTCCAATCTATAGATTTTATTAGACCCATTAGCTCGTAAAGCAAATTTGATGAATTGGTCTATTTCACATGTGTGAGAAAGAAATTAATACACTCTAACAGTCCGAAACAATTTTTTGACTTTTTGAGACCCTTCGAAAGCAGAAAAACAGCGCACAAAAACGTTCTTTAAAAATCCCTGAGTTTTTTGTCTCTAATCTAAGCGGCGAGTTTTTCAATTTTGTCTTACGGATTGCTGCTTCCTTCCACCGGCCATTTCGAAAGTGGGGATGCTCCGTGGCCATGTTTTATACGTGATGAAAAATGGCCGTTATACGAGTGGAAGAAATCGAAATGTTTGCAACAGCTGATGCCTTCCGGCATATTCGGAGATGCAGTTGCACATGCGAAAAATAATAAGATCATCTATTACCCCTAATGGCTTCACAGGTGTCATGTGCATAAACGCCAAATCGTTTGAGGTTATTGCGTTTAAGGTTAGGGTTGATGCTGGTGGAAAGCTACCAAGATCATGGAAGAAAGAAATTTGTATTTTGGAAAGATTAAAAGAAATATGTTGGCCCACCTCGTTTTTTCTATTTGATTTTGTTCCTTGGTCACATTTATCAACTCGGCGTAAATTATCTGAAATAATGGCGGATCTCTTTTTACAGCACTTGGGGTGATTGGTGTTGTTTCTGAATATTTTGAATACAGGTGTAACTATAGAGTTTGTATTTTAGATCATTATATTTTAAACCTACAATTAATAAACTGTATTAATAATCAGTGTTCGCCTAGACCTGAAAAAGTCAGGGAAGAAAGATTTATTTTGAAAAATATAGGGAAATTCAACGTTTTGCTGTTGTCACAGTTCAAAATAAATGTTTTTCAGCCCATTTCCAACCTTTTTTAAATTTTCCCAGTGCGAATTTGAAAACTTTCAACATTTTCTAAAGACAAATTTGTAAAATTTTCTATGTTAATTCTGAATTTTTTTCTAAATTAACATTGGCACATTTTAAAAAATATAGCATATTTTTGTGTACATTTTTCTCATCTACATGTATAAGATCGCAATTTTCTCGTTTAAAATTGTACATGGAATGTTTGAATCCCAAATCATTAAAATTGATAAGATTGAACACTCGTATATACATGTAGTACTCGTAACAAATCCAAAAACGTCTTACAAAACGTCCCCCAAAACTGGAAAAGTCAGGGAACTTTAAAATGTCTAGAAAAGTCAGGGAGAAGTCGGGGATGAATGGCTTAGTTTGAAAAGTCAGGGAAATTCAACGTAATCGTGCTGTTGCGATCCAAAACTAATACATCTAAATGGTTAACTCAGGGCCCATTTTCCACATTTTCCGAGTAAGATTTACAAAAATTTTGCACGTTTTTCGAATACAATTTTGAAACTTTTTCACGTTTTCCGATAACAAAATTGCCAAATTTCCTACGTTTTTCGAGCACAAAATTGCCAAATTTCCCAATTAAGTTTTCCGAGGTAAAATTTTCCACATTTTCCGAATACGAAATTTTCTGGGGGAACCCTGGAACATTTCACTGCGCTGCCCTATACCAAGTTTTGATTTTCTGTCCATGGATCTGTCCGTGGATCGTGCAAAAAACCTGAATGCCACGCGTGGTTTACGCATTTGCACAAAAAAAGACGCCATCTGGTAATCGCATAATGACAACAGCGTGCGCGTGCATTTAGTGTCTTATTCAAACAAGTCGAATCACTTCCTCGTTGTTTAACATGTGCTTTTTTTCGGTGTATTGTGTGTTTCGACATTGGCATTGACGTTAAAAGCCGTTTTTATAACGCGGTGTCGTTTCGTAAGAGTAAGCTCATCAAGTTGGTTTGTTATTTAATTAGTTCGCGTAACGTCGCTCAAGGCCAGTGAGGTCTTGCTTCGACGCAGCAGTTAGAACAAAGACTGGAGGAGAGATGGAAAGCCGCAAAATTCCACGAATTCGTGGCATATGCAATTATGCAACAATGGCGAGGAGGGATTTTGTCTTTGTATGAGTTGGACGGCTTAGCGTGTTCTAAACGAATTATTACAAGACTATCAAAATTCGGTTGAAGTACATGTACTTGTCCGTGAAAACACGTAGATTTTTGGAAACATGACATGATCATCTAAAGATAGACTAACAAGAGGCTTTTCATCGTCCTTCAGAAATGTGCTCCTTTCACGAAATTGGCAATCTACACGTTGCTACGCGAAAATTTCCTACATGTAGTTGACCAAATTTATGGGAGCATAATTATGGTAACTAATGGCGAATTCCAATTGTCCACACCACGGCAGAGCAGTTCCTAGCCAGTACAACCGGAAGTCGTGATATTTTTGACA
>JAQGAO010002242.1:0-20378 GCA_034697705.1 Ommatoiulus sabulosus | reverse complement strand
CAAAAAACGCACCGTTTGGTGGGCAGGAGCCACGTGCTGATGAGTTGACATAATAGAAAGTTGACATATTAGAGGTTTTACTGTACGTAAACTTTAATAATATATACAAAGAAGTGCCTATATTTTATTTAAATTATTACTGTATTTTATTTATCATCACCTTTAAATTATTTTTCTAATGACTGATGCAATTAAAAAATACATTATATTTTACTCTGTTTATGTATGTATTAACATATAAATTGCAAGGTTAACCGAAATTGTACATGTACATGAGCACTGCTTGTTTACCCTCGCCAACATTGAGCTTCACCTAATAAAAACCTTTTAACTAGCCTCCAGTATTTTTGAAATTGATATTTTCACAAATATAAATTTCGAGAAAATACTTCACTATTACTGCATGTATTAAGCCGATCAATATTAACAAATACAATTACGTTATACAGTTTGAAAAATGAATCGGCAATAATAGGCTAGGCTACTATAGTTCGCAACAAAGTACATGTATATAACGAAGACTTCTGTTGAGACTTGAGATACGTTCGATAAACAGTATATAGACCCTTCGCTCGGAGAAAAAGTTAAGGCTTATTTGCCATATCCATTTACTTAAAATCTAGTCCGACAACTTCATTCATGCAGCGCATGCCCTACGCTATTTTCCAAAGAGATTTGATACGAAGCCACCACAGACTAAACAAGAAACTTTTTGATAAGCCTCTTCTGTATACGTTACAAACAAGGCTTCCTTTTCAAAAGATAATAAGCAAGGAGATGTATAGATCGGTAGGACGCATGTGTCCTTCCTGTTGTACATGGATAGACAAAGATTACGCTGGCCAAAGGAGGAAAAAAAACAGCATTTCGGCCTATCATGCTTCCTTCTATTGACGTATAATCCGATTAATCGTATTACGGATACATAAGCCTCCTTATTCTTAGAAAAAAAAATTTAACTTCCTAGAGAAAAATACAGCTTTTTTATGCTGTGGTTTGCATCAATGAGCAACGAAAATGCTTACAATGTTGATTTTGTATTGGACATCACCAGAAAAGCATCTGTATAACAAACAGGCAGGAAAAAAACCAGAAAAGATGTATTGCAGGTCCGATTATCATGAAACCTTCAGTCAATTAATATTTATGCCATGGTTAATCAGGCCAATGACAGTGAACTTAGCAAAAACGTTAACTGCGTTGAATAGTCACTCTTGGGTGGTATACGTACACGTATAAATAATTAAACCGTATGTAGTAGCTACGTTACATATACATTGTATATGAACGACATTAAAAATTCCGCACAAGCAATGATTCCAAAAATCAAGTTTATTTCCTAGACTATTATAAGAATTTGGATTTAAGTCACAAGTGCGGTTCCGGGATCAACCAATGGCAATTAACATTCTAGATTTTAGCGCATTATATGGGTTGTGCTTCACAACAATATACAGTATACTTACGTGATTAAAATAATGAAATGCCAGTAGCTGTATCAACACATACCAAAGAATGTGGTATAAAAAAAACCACGTGAAATACGTAGTTTCAATTGAGTTGTTCTTCAATCAAAGATTATATTTAATCCAGATTAAAAGCTGGTTGTATCAGTGCCTAATATGGCGTGAACATGTCTGCAGGCCTTGCCGACATTTTTATACGGTAGTCTGGTTTCCTGAGAATTTCATGCAGTCGGCATAAAATATATTGTTTGCAATGCACAATCGATCGAAATGCTTACAGTTTCTCAGAATTCTCGATAAGTTTTATTTCAAATGGTAAAATTTCCCTATTGCCATAAAATGTTGCGTCATTCGAAACATCGGTCACACTGGCCACCTGAACAACTTCCATGCTTTAATCTAAATCCGACAGTCTAAGAACTACAATAGCAACCAATGCGTTCTGGTAAATTATAGCATTTTTCAGTAAATTCCTTGTCCCCCAATTGTATAAATCGCGATATCCCAAGAAACTGCCACATTGAGCCATCCAAATGTCCCCGCCGAGATACGAGACATTTTTCTTCCTAAGAAAATTATGTGACGCCACAACCCCTCGGTTTCAGCACAATTTTGACGAAACTGCTTTTTCAGTTGACAGAAAGCGAAATAAAGCTCCAGTAGTTAAAAATTCGCCACCAGCTTCAGCAGCTATGGGATTCATGAAACCAGCAATCTTAAATCAACACTTAATATTTATGGCTCGGTTCTAAATCAGAAAGGGCTGTCAGTCCTTCGCCAATTCCGAGAGTAAACGCGAACAGAGACCCGCACGGCGCGTTTTGGGTCACAGCAACTTGTTATATGATAAATCTGACAGGGAAAAAAAAGTTAAAGAAATGTACGGGGCTGAAGCAACCTGAAGAATTATGAAGGTAGATTCCATTTATTATCAATCAATAAGTAATTGCTTTCTCCCTGTAATTGTTGAAACGTTGTTTTCCTGACTGATGGTAAATAATAGCGGAGATGGCGAGATTGGGCAGGGGAAAAAAAGGTTAGATTAAAATCTGGAAGCCCTCGCAAAAAAAGCACTTTCTTGGCATCATTAATGCTGCAAGATTACTTTTTATGGGGATTCTTCTATCTGCTGCGGAATATCGCAGGAAAGAAGCTCCATCATTTTCCCAAATACAGATGGTACCAGCTTCCGTGCCAGCCTAACTTTTATGGGGGGTTCGATTCGAGGGGCTTAAAAGTGAATATAATTAAATTTGGCGAACACGATGCGTGAGAAGCTGCTGCGACTAATTAGCTACGATCCAAAAGAAAATGCATTATGTCATATGGAAAGCGGTTGGAATTGTCAGAGGAATGTACGAGCATTTTGCAAACTAATTTCAGGAGCACGACCATTTTTTTTTTCTGTTTTTATGCTCCTGCTAAGCTATCAGGAGGTCACCGAGGTCATCGCACTGCTGGTACACTAGGCACCAACTTGGGTGTAGATCATTCCAAACGGAGCATCCACGATATGGAACGCAATTGTACATGTACAGTATATGTTAACACAATGTAGGTCTCGCTCATTTTCATTACTTTGACGTAGTTGACGATTAAACATCCTCACATAACGAGCACATACTGAACGTTTACATCGATGCAGTATGGTGCATAAAACTATTTACAACATTTGTTATAATAAACATGTACAGTAGTGCCGTTCTAAAACCGCCGTGATTTAAAATGACGCATGATAAATTTAACATTATGTTTAATACGTTTTTATGCCAGCAGTGTTGTAAAATGCGGGAATGTAATTTGTGAACGACAGCTGAATTAAAATCAAACGATCTTGTTTGGAAAAAAGACTAGGAATTGTTTCACAAGTTCTATCAATTCATAACCCAGTCATTGTATAAGCCAGACAAATACATTGTATATTACTCGTGCAGAATAACACTGAAATCCACATTGTAATATTTCTAAAGTTTAACCAACGTACATGTGCATTGTTTTTATGTCAAATCCGTCTTGCTCACGAGAAATCAGGATGAAATAAACAACCAATCCATATTAGTAAACCAATAGATGTTACAGTAGCCTAGTGTGGGTTATTCACCTTATTTTTCTTCTTGAGGGAATTCTACTGGAAACTTCTGAGGAAACTGAATTATATTTTTCGGATTGTTTTAAGAGCAATGTAAGATGTAACCCAATTTACATAAAGTAGGCATGCATTTACATACATGTATAGCCTACAGTTAGTGTATGCCACAAATCTGAAGAGAAATAAACACGATAAAATAATCCTATGTTGATTTTGTTGGTTTTCTTTGCAATAATTCATTCAATGATTCATTCTTGCTAAATAAATATGTGGAAGGCCATTGCGCCAAAGTTATCTATTTTCAGTATCCGTATACATTAACGTTAGGGTGCTACAAAAATGTGTGTATAATCATCTTAAAAATCACAAATAATTTTTTAGAAATGACTTATTAACAACCCGAAGAGACGTAGTGGAAGCAGTTATTTTCATTTGTCATTTACTTTATCTGAATAAATTATTTTGTAACTCAAAAGACGCCTACGCAAACGCAAGAATAAGCCAAAATAAACTCATTGAAACGTATTGGAGACTATTCATTATAATGCAAACATCTGAACAACGATTTTAGATACGAGCATGCGCATCTTTATTAATTATATTTGTATTATCGTTATCTGGCGTTTCCCTCGATGGATTTCCGTTAGTTTTCGCCGCTTCCGTTCCCATATTGTACGATAACGAGTCATTTTGCTGAAAGGCACTGTTCGAGTTCAATGCCAGAGTGTGTTTTAATCAAAAGATAAATGCATTTTAATTTACAACCCTAATGATACTGGAAGACAAATACAATGCATGCGCCAGTATCTGAGTTTCTTATTCGTACCGTATACAAATATTATATTAAATTCGTGTTCATAGTAATTGTAATTATACGCAAGGTTCTCAATGTCATTATCATTGTGTATAGGTTCCCCCTCCCCTATTTGGAAAATGACCGACAAGGTGAGGAGCACACGTGATCATGAGAGCACTAACTTAAAACCCAGTAATTTTCACGTCGTAGTTGGTTATGTATTTCAGCAAAAAATTACACGTAAGCTAAGCTGAAAGCATAAAGTAACCGGATTATACATGTATATGTAGAGATAAATGAATGATTAATTACTTAAGTTGCACAGTTGACATGTACTGTATTTGTTTACAGAAACCTTCAACAACTTATAGTCCATGTATAATAAAAATGATAATTACCGCTTCTAATTGTCATTGACTGCCAAGGCGCAAAATAACAATGTTATGCAAACAGAAATAATTTGCTGCAAAGTTTAAACTTTCCAACTGACTGCATGCACAGATGAAGGCCATATGAAAAATGCGACAGAAGATTCGAAGAATCTTAAGTTTGTCTTTAACAGTGGCCTTTCCGGTTTAAGCTCGACCATTTAAATGAAAGTATAAGCTTTACTCACGCCCTGTTTGAATTCGCAGTTTCATTATCGACCCATAACTATAGAAGATGAGGGGAGTTTGAGAACCAAACCAATTGTTGATAATTTCCTTTTAGAATTGTGCTTCATGGTCTTAAAGCCAACGAAAGTCCAACGATCATTAAAAAACAGCTTCGTTTTTCTGGACCCAAGTTTAAGAAGTGACGCTCCAACGCCCAAGTTTAAATTCGCGATCAGTTGCATCGTTATGGCCCATCATGTCAGAAGAGGGCATGCAGGAAGTCCAGAAGTACGGTAATTTATACGGCCAACTACTATGCTAATTTTTCCTTCTGGATTGTGCTGGATAGACAAAAGACAAGATATATATAGGTTCGTCACGCGCATGGCTTTTATTTATTTCCCGCTGATGACCCGTACGCGAAGCAGATTGAGTAGGAGGGTTAATTGGGAGACATTTAATTACCGGTATTGCCACGCGCCATTACGACTGGCATCGAGCTTATTTGCCAGAATTTCATTGCTAATAAACATCAGAGATTAGCCGTATCGCGAATCCGCAAAACGGGAGACGGAGAACGAGACACGGGTTAATTACGTTAGCGCAGATCAGACCTCTTAATGTCCATGGTGTTGCGGATTGCCGGTCGCCATCGTCTGTTATGCAAATTGCTGCGGTCGTAAGATAAACTGCCCACGTAGGCGAAAGACGCCATAATGAGCAACCAGACGACTCGGGTCGCAACCCATTCCACGTCGAGAATACCAAGTGAGGTGCTCGAGATTTCGATAGGAACCGACGCAGCCTATATGCAAAGTGGATCCGAGAAGCTTTGACATCTCCGGCGCCCGTTATTCCGATGAGGTCACTCGCCGATGGATATTTGTATTCCTAAGACGAGTTTGGAAGATTTCCCAAAAAAAAAAGCATCGCCGGATGACTACTTTAGCTCGAGACACGAAGCATCTTTTAATGTACCCATTTGCAATACTCAGTCACTCAGATCTGCTACTTACAGTATAATATAGGATGCGGGGTGACAATAGACCCATTTCCAGAAATGTTTTCGTTGCCTCGCACGAGGTGTCACGGCATGAATGTGCTACACTCATGCCTTTATTCCTCGATACAAGGTCCTGCAGTATTCCAGGAAAAAATGCAACGCTCGCTTAAGTTTTTATACGTTACATTTTTATACATTTAGAATATTTTAACTTGCCAAAGACAGGATTTAAAATACATGTACACGTTTAGCTAAAATATTAAAGGTAAACTCCGAATTAACGACATTGGAAATTTATGAAGAAAAGTGTTAGGCTCATATAGTAACCAATCAATCTGCCCCTTTGAAGACTAAATGTTACGTTTCAACAGGCCTTATCCCCATAAGAAATACATATCCCATAGCATGCACTATTCATTTATCCAGTTCATCAAGGTGGAATGTTGACTGTCTTCGTCTTTCGCCCACTCGCCATAAACCAACAGATCTAAAAAAAAAATCAGCGAATGCAACCGCAGAAATCGCTTCGAATGAAATGTTAATTAACGTGATAAAAAAGTGTACACGTCGCGATCGGGCAACCGCATTTCTAGGAATCGACACAAAAAAAGATATGCAGTAAGCGAAGAAAAAGCTAACCATGTCGTGAAGGAAATAAAATGGCAGATTGACCAAATCCGTCGGGAAATCAACGCTAAATGGATCTGGGAGGATGTATTAAGGGTTAGGAATGGTGAGTTCATCATAGGTCGTTAACCACCGTTTATCCGGCAACAAACGCTAATGCCGAAGTAAGGCGCGCAATAAATATGTTTGCATCATTACCTCTTGACTGCTATTGAGAAAACTTCAAATGCTAAAACCAAATGGAATTACCCGCGCTATAGCTAGGCCTAGAAACGCACACGTGCGATACAAAATCGACCTAGAAAGCCCGGCACTCATCGCGATTCGATGCAACGTTCTCATTTTATTTTGTACACTTTGCAAACTGCATAAAATGTGAAGCTCGCCATAAAATGCATAGCCATATGCTAATGTAGCAGACTAGTATAGTGCATCAATAGTTCAGTTATTCTGTGGTCTGTATTTACGGTAGGTTTGTCTCAGTGACAGGCTATGTTAAGGACAGTCCCTTATTGCTGCACGAAAAAATATAGAATGTGCGAGGTAAAATTACATCCGAAGATTATTTTATATACATATCCTGATAATTAAGGTAACTTCCGTTACTCGTTTCAAGTATCTATAATTATCGTCACTTGTGAAAATTAATTGTAAGCTGCGGAAATATTACGCAGCATATACAAAGCTTATTGTTATGGTAAATGCAACTACAGTACATCGTGTGTCAATTGTTGAATCGTGTACCGGAAGTTGCCATGGTTATTAGACTTCGTGTATAACTCGTGAGATTATATGTCCTCAAAACGTGTAATTTCTTTATAGTATTTCGATGCCGAAACAAACAGTGAAGCTGTGCTACAGTATAACTGTTCATAAACATGTATATTTCACGTTTATGAACAGATGTACTGTACATGTACTTAAACATGTATAGTTTTGACCAAGTTCGAGATTTACTTCGCCAATTAATACAAGGGCAGAACTAGATACAGTATAACTTGCATGATGGGACGGTTTTCACCGATGCACCCATACAAGAAATAAACAAAAATAACCTCGAAGTTCAACAACTGAAACGCATTTTGCGAAAATCGAGCCTGAACCATTAATCAAATGCAGCAGTCAATTTTTTTCCTCCTGGTAATTTTTAACCGTCGTGTTGACTAAACATGCTTTTCATTCATGAGAAAGCAATCAATTAAGACTAAAAGCCCTGTTACGATTCTGAGAAGCATTTTTAAATGTAACCAATCTTGTACTTAAATTATATTTTTTTAGAACCATGTTTGGGAGCAGCCGTCAAAGATTTTGCAACAACTTATCGAGTCATTTATCACACCACGGGTAACTGCGTGCAAACATCATCAAAATAATCTTGCGTCGAATCTATGGCATTTCGAGGCTAAATATATTTGAAACATGCATTTAGAAAATTTACTCATGGAATCAGACCGTCTTAAGCGGTCTTGAAAATCAAACCAAGTACAGTAATCATACCCATATTTGTTTGTTTTCAAATACATTAATCGTACTGATTGCGATCATGTATACATGCGTATACGTTTGTACTTTCCCTCAATCACGCCTCTTTAATGCATCATCAAACGAGAATTACATTTTTTCATAAGTAGGCCTATACTGATAATTATTTTTAGGTTAAACGTATTCATTTAATTACGAAAATTTTATTTGCAGAAATTCGTGGAATTCCGGTTTGCACGAGTAGCAGGTCTAACATTTGTTTCAAACTTGCGTTATATAACGTGCATTAAGCTGAATTAACTTGAATTAAAATATATTTTCATTAAAATGATTATAATTTAGGCAAATTTTTAGCACTGATCACTAAATAGGGCATTTTGCAAATCTTCGCATACACTCGACCGCGAGTTTTTCCGCGACCTTTTATTTAAAACCACAGAAATCCTAAATCAATGGCAGTCAAACTGCAAACATATACATTTAATACGGTAACTTCAAAAATAAATTAATGATTTCATTCGAATTTTGAGAAAACTCATTTTTTCAATTTAAATGAATTGCGAGCACCATAAACAGTTCAAGCGTCGAATGTTAGCATAGAAGATTTCGCTCAGCTTTATTCGCATCATGCACTTATTGATCTTTCGCACTCTACCAAAATACAATCGCAATTCTTATTAAGGCACGAAATGGCCTTAGAATTATTTGGTACACCTTGTGGCTCGAGCGTTCTTCGCATTTTAAATACTCTAGCACTTCGCCTTGAAAACCCCCTTGGAAATTTGCATTTCCTCGCTTATACATGCGGTCCGTGCTGCCTGTTTAAATTCGATTTAAACTGCGGCTATAGGGCGCGTGTGCGCCTCGCCATAAGCATTTGCTGCCATTTTATAGCACGATTTTCCCTCTTTTTATGGTAACAACTGTCAATAAGTAATGGAAATAATTTCCCCTCAAATCGCCTATAAATGCGGGCGCATTTTGCGAGCCCAGAATCCCAATTGGCAGTTTCAGTCGCATGAAAAAGGGTTTATGAAAAAGCGGTCTCTGGCATAAACAATAACCGAATATATTTCAAGTTATTTCCGAACACGTCCTAGGCATGAAAAATAGAAATGCTATATAGGGCTGTTTTTGAGTCTATGAAAGCAGAGGTTGAGTTGTATATATACTCTTGTTGTAGCACCGATGCATGTCCCGTCAGTGCGAGAAGGCGAACTGATTTGAACATGTGTATTCCAAACTAAGACTACAATGTACAGTAAAGAAAAATGTTACATGTATGGTAATTAGTACAGTAATAGGCAATTAAGGTAAAAACCGATCGCAATTTTACAAACGATCGGAGAACGACAAACGTGCGGTTATACTCTCGCACGATGTATGACTATATAAAATTAGAAGTTGTGCATTTTATGGAAATTACGTTTTTCGTTTCTTCCAGCGCTCGAAGTTTAAGAAGAAAAAAATTCCAATACAAATTTCATTAAGTTTTACCCTAGGCATTCCAGTATTATCAAGTTTAAATCATGATAAGATAACGAGAAATTTCCGAGGCGGAAATGAGTATTTGCACTGTAATATACGCACTGTACTACCGGTATACATTGTACAGGCGTGCGCAAATAAAATTCGTAAACTTCAGATGCCAAGAACAAAAATAAAGTATGAGACCTATATACAATTTCCCGACACCACGAACAAATAAAAATTCAAAAAATTGTTATATCGCTATTTTCGCTATCATTTTTGTCAAGCTCCAAAGTATTCGAATCGTTCCTCTAGCAGTCTAGCGGCATAACACGGCCGGTTTGCTCAAAAACTCGAAATAGTTTTTTAAAGAAATCTTCGAGACTCGCTTTAGCATCCTCGATGCGGCCACTCGATCCACAATCATTTTCTTGAAAAAATGTCCTTCCCGAAGCAATGCTGGAATGATTCCAGCTCCTAGATGCCACGGTTCCGTTTTTCGTCACTGACGCGAATTTGTAATTCTATTATGTCTCGATTAAGGTTTGTTCGCTATCGCGGCATTAGCGAGCATCTTTCTCGGGCGCCAAATTATTGAAATCGCGAATGTTAGCTTCGGCGATATATAGCGGGAAATTCCGCCCGAGCTTAATCTGCCGCCTAATGGGTTTTGATATCTAAAAATGCGGCTCGGCGCTTTATTAAACGCGCGGGATGGAGCGCCGTTAACGATGATGAACTCGAGATTGACACGAGAGAGCTTCGGAGCGATAATTTTCAATTTATTTCGAAAATTGATGAAATCAGCTCGGGGATCGCCGAGCGTGAAAGGAGCCTTTGTGGCGAAGGCAACGAGAGAAAGAACTTATTGTAGGCCAAAGAAGAAAAAAAAGAAAGGAAAGAAAATGGCTTCAAGAAATTTATTGTAAAACTCGATTCAAACGTCCGCGTTCTGCCGCAAAACTGCTAACTTCGTATTATCACGGACAACAATAGTTTCGAGAAACGCCGTTCTGTAGATATTCTCATGCACTAATGTTTTCTATAGACGTGAAATACACGTACGCCTTACACTGGTATGCAGTATATGTAAGCTCGTATAATGCCTTTAAGTATTATACGTAAGGTGTAGACTGCGGCAGACATTTCCCAGTTTTGCTACACAGCGTAATGCTGTGGGCAGCATTAATTACAAAAACCATATTTGTCGAAATGTTAAAAATATACGGATTGTTCGAAGGAAATTATTATACTCTAGAATCGTGAAGGCATTGCAATCGTCACTCCCTACCTCTATGGTTGACAATGCAATTTTGAAAGTTTCTTTTAAAAATATATTCTCGATATTGACAGCATGTGACAAAGCTTCGTGTTTATGTATGTTGTAAACAAAACCGAAGTCTTCAGCGAATCAATCATGCATATCAAATTCTTGTTCTCAAAATTAAATTTTTAGCCATACCATATTATGACCCAGGTTCCATTTCTGGGTCGACTATCCTCATTGTGGTTTTTTATGGTTTCCCACAATCATGGCTTCCCCTGGCGAATGCTATGTAGGATCGTATATTAAATCGGCCATGACCGTATTCCATTCCTTTCCCATCCCGTCCTCCATGTTTAGCTTCTTCCCCAGAAGAAGAGCCGGTTCCAAAGCCCGAGTAAATAGGGAGGGTTAGGGAATGCAATGGTGTACTATCCTGCAAAATCTTCACCAGTAAACTTTGTCTATATAGCCATAACTTACAATGGAGAAAGTTGGCATTTGAAGTCTCCGATGATCGGGCACGATTGAAACGAAAAATAATAATAAATTAATAATTATGATTACAACGCCATCAGTGAATATCGTGAAAGCTTCGTGTTCATCATTCTTTGCCAAACCACGTTCTTTATAAATCAGACTTTCTGTAGATTGGGCACTACACTGTTCGGGGTTCTTTAACGCCCAGCAGAGGAGGTTCACTCGCACTTTACACGTGCGCTGCACCTTCACGCAGCGCCGAAACTGAAATTTTATTTCCTAATAGCGTGAATCATGCATAAAATATTATTAAAAAGCATTATATTTAATTTAGAAATTCAACTTGCCTACAGTTTACAGCACGGAGTCGCGCGCGCATTTCCAGATCGATAGAAGAGTGTATGAATTGCACATACCGTTTATGGAGGAGCAAAGCTTGCTGGTTTCGAGCCCGAACAACTTGGACACGAAATGGGAAAATCCAAGCAGGGATCGCAAATATGCGCTCTTCATAGAGCGAATATGCATAAATGGTTATACGCGTGGGTTATGTTTATTTCATTTCCCTTTGGGAAAAAAATAAATTTTTCCTTCGTACAGCATTTTGGAAGAGAATTTTCAACGTAGAATGCAACAAATTATTTTGTATGGATTCTAGGTAGCTTCCATTCCTCATTTAATGAAATATTTATAAACGTATTAACTTGGCGTGGAACACGTACAGTGAGGGGTATGGCAAAGATATCAACTGCCGTGTTAATTCGAGGTACTGTACATGTACCTAAAAACGCAAGCTACAGTATATACATGCATAAGAGGTATGCTATAAAGATGCCGTTTGAACACGAGTTTGTCATGTCAGGCTATCATGTTGGTAAGTGAAAATTTGGCAACTGCTCAGGAAGGACTTAACACATCTACCAGAAATTTTAATGGTTTATTCTATCATAAATTTCAACAAAAAAAAACAATCAGAAGTCAATGTCATCCGATACCTTCTTTGCAGAAATTACACGCAGATAATGGTCGCCCTAATAGTAAAATGTAAATATGTACATGTTTAATAACATTTCAATTTGAAATATTTGGACATATTTGAATCACGATTTCATGACACCATGAATGCCAATTTCTTCTCAATAAAATATCCTCCCACATGTCGCAATGATAAGTTATTTAAATTGGAACGTATGAGCAAAGATATGAATAGGTTTTTAAGTCATTTGCATGTTACATTACGAGCATGCTGAAAGGGAGGAAGTCAAATTTATAAAAGACAATGGCACATTTTCAACTCTTAGTCATTTTGACTAAGGCAATTACCGTACATGGGATGTGGCGCCAACGCAACTGCGTCTTTGCCAAATTTCTGGTATTGTAATGCTTAAAAATTGGAAATCAATACAATGCAAAGAACTGCAGTAGCTATAATAAAATTGGAAAGACCTAACATAGGCAGGGTTCCACCAAAATATTTCAATTACCCTTTTTATCATTATAGCACATGTAGGAAAACTTTTAAAGAGTTTGTTATAAAAACAAAAACTTATTAAATGTACTTACTGTGACGGCTGCCTATATAGGGATCGAGATACCCGAGGCCGCTTGCCACGTCAGAACACATATACATGTACACTGTACATGCTCAATACAATTTCAATAAGCGACTTAGGATACACGTCATCACCATTGCCTCAACATGTTCAAATATCCTTAATGCTCCCTCTCTGACCTTGATCCATCACATTAAACACTACACAGTGTACATGTACAGTACATCAGCACTAGACCAGAATCGTTTTACACGCTCATTCGCAAAAGAATTCAGCCTGCATGCGGAAAACAATTTTCTCTAAAGAAAAATTTGATAAAGGACAAAGATTGCAGTGTCGCGTCCATCATTCCAGAACTCCTCGTAAACGATATACGTGATAGGCAATCCTACAAATCGCCAGATTAATATTATAGACGCAAATTGGAAACTGCAATCGATTTTTCCCTACGCCCATCTCGAAATCTGTGCATCCATTCCAATGCCAGCACTTCTGAAGCATCCTAATAAAATTCTCGAGATATAATTCCCGCCATCATGTAAAAGCTTGACACGCAATCCACTAACTACCGTCGTTAGCAAGATTAACAACGACAACCTTTAATTAAGTCCCGTGGCTTTACAGCATATAAAGAGCGTGATTGCAGGTTAATGTCCGCCAGTCTAAATCACGCACGTTGCGCACACGGGCGAGCCAACAACTTAAATCTGAAACTTCGTTTTCCCTTAATATCCTATAATCAAATTTATCGTCCGATTGAGAAATTCATGCGACGCTTTCCTCTTTTTAAAGTCGGTCGTTTAATCGTGGAAAGTACTTAACATTAGTTTTCGTGTCTATTGACCAGCAATTTTGCAGTTGAATAAACAATGTTCGCTTGTGGACAGAGTTGAAAGGTTTGAACCAGAACCCAAGTCCGAAGTTATGCGAGCACTCGAATCTCGCGTGAAATGCGGAATTACGATGGCTAGACTACAGGATTACGGAAAACGCCAGTACGAGGACAAATCAATCGCAACATGCATGGAGTAAATGTGGTTTGTCTAAGTTTTCCAACCTTTGCACGTGGCCTCTTGAACGCGAGTTCTCTCGATGAAATAGCAAGTTTCCTTTGAAACAAGTTTACCTTTAGATTCAAGCGAGCTGCCAAGCGTTTGCAATTTTCGTTGAAAAACACTACAAAAACCAGGCGAGACGGTGCATTTTTGTATTTTTCAATTACAGTTTTTCAGACCTGCACCTTTGCGGTGCGTAAGCTTGTAAAAATGTCTATTTTCACAAACTATGAAACCCTTATTTTTAAGAGGATACAATCGGTGTAGGCAGTTATTCCGCATGGTGTCCAACGATTTGTTCGCCTAAATATGTTCCCCAACATTTGTTTGCCAACAATCATACATCAGGATCATTTTAAAGACTGGGTTATAAGTTAAATAATAATAAATAATAATAGGGGGGCATGAGCCCCACGATTATATATGTACGGAAAAAATCGACTTAACATTTGTAAACATAATATTAACACATTCAAACATATCATTAACATAATGTTAACATAAGTCATTGTTTATAAATCAAAGTCCATCTTATTTAACAACGATATTTTCCACAGACCGAACAAGTTATCATTGCATGCAATGGCGAACCGATTCTGATGGCGGCCTTTTGCTGGTGATGATTTGTTGGCGAGCAAATGTTGGGGAACATATCTAGGCGAACAACTTTCCGGGATTCATTCGGCATAATAGATAAATCAAAGATGTCAGAAACATTATTTGAGCGTGATATAGTTTCGCTTTAATTCAGTGTTCCATTTATATGGCAGTAAAAGTGAAACGAAACTTATTCACAGAAATGAAAACATTGCAGTTAAAGATCAATTCAAACCTTTAAATTCAACGTCCAATTTAACGTCCAACTGAATTTTAAAAACAACACTTATTACATGATAAAAGCACGTGTAAACTACATGTATGTATGTTACGCATGCCAGGAATGCCTGTCAATTTCTTGCAAATTAGAAGTTGATAAAAAATGAGAAAGGCCTATACATGTACATGTACATTGTATTAGATGAAGTTATGCACATACTTTTTTCTCGGACCTTTGTTGATCACATACTTTTTCCCACACCCCGCTGTGGATTATTCATTGTCATAAATTACACAATTTCTGTATTTAATTTTTTTTGCGATTAATTTGTTCCTTAATTGTTTACCTTTGCGACCTGCAAATGTATTTTATTATAATTTATAAATATGTGTCATTAAAGAAGGAGGTACCTTGATGACTTAGCTTACATGTACAAATGAGTTATTACACACTTTTTTCTCGGGGTTGTAGAATCATGACTATCTCTAGCACCTTTCACGCTTTCTGCAAAACTTTTCGGATATCTATAGTACGTTTTCTCCGCAATGCTCCAACATCGGCGAAAACTGCGCATACTCGCACTGGCGGAGAATCCGAACAAGCTTTCTAAAGAAAACTCACCTACTTTTAAACATGCAAAGAATGGTACTTAAGGGGCTGAATAAACCAACAGTGCCATCCCAGTAGGTAGAAAACCATGCTTTATTTATGGGCCCATAACAGCGTTTCCAGCTTACGAGTGGATTATGAATTGCTCGGCGCTTTAAACGCCAATCAATTATGTATACGCCGGCGTCCTCGCGATTTTTAGGATAAAATACCGCCAAGATGCGCGAAATTTCGGCTTTCTTGCCCCACGAGGTTTACCTCGAATCCAGCGCGTTATCAACTGCATCTGCCTATCCGCAACAGCTATTTATCCGTACAAATGGGCGCCGCGCCGCACCGTAGCAAAGCCAGGACGTTTGAATGGGGAATAAAACTCATATTGGAGGTTTCAAAATGCAGTGAAAGTGAAATTATGGGCAAATAACCGATTATAAAATATGTTGCTGCTACCTCGCGCATTTGCTCTGGCGCCTGAGCGTAGCGAAGTGCGGTGGAAGAAGTACGAAAAAAAAAAAAACGAGAGAGAGAGAGGGAAAAATGCGAAAAGCACGCAGGAAATATATGAATTGCTGAGAGAGAAATCTTTGAAGTACGAAGAAGAAAAAAAGGCACGAGAACCGAAAAAAAAAACTGAATACCTTTATGTCAGAAGCAATTTTCAAGGGAACTCATCAAGCGAGAGGAATTCAAAGTGACATACGTGCTGATACCGTAAGTAAAAAGCCACTTCTTTTTTCAGGTTTCACTTCCGAAGCCTTACAACATTTATTTTCGGGCCATACACAGGCGGTGAACTTACGAAGTTAATCAGGAAAAAAATACCCGTTAAGTGAAAAGGTGAATTTGCCACGTTTCGGAAATGCGGCAACCGTTTCCGTATTTCCCATGAGCGGTATAGAGTGCGGAGCGCAAATTCCAGTCTTTCTGGCTCAGTAAGGAATTAAGAATCATTGCAAAAATGTTAGGAAATCTGATAAAAGTGCAAAATGAGAACCGCTGCGTCGGATCTCGCAAAAACAACCATGCCTAATGATCACACATGTCTGGAACGACAATTTCGCTAAAATAATCTGTTGTTTTAAGAAACAATTTGATAGGGAAATTTACAATCTGACTGCCACACAATCAAGTCATTTATAGGTAACTTCATATAGAAAATTATTTGTGATCATAGAAATTTTTACTTGCTGACCATTTGAAAACTATACTAGAGCATATATCTGTAATTTGGAATGTTTGATAGAAATGAGAAATACACGTAATTCAGGCGAGGATCTTTTCAACTTTCATATAATATTTTGACATGTGTATACTAGTCATGAAAACAAGGTATAATTTGAATAAATCCGTTTTGATTTCTATCTAGAATTGCAGCCATAAAATATTAATAAAAAATAAGTCAATGCTGTTTTCGTTATTTTCCTGTAAAGTTTCTGTTTATGGTTCATTTCTATATACTATAAAAATGTTCCGACAGATCCAAGCTTTGGTTCCTCAAATTTGTCCCCCTAAAATTGCGAAATTTCACTTTATCATCCCTGTAAGGAGGCGATATGATGAAATTGCGCCATTTTAGAGACCCTTAAGAGAAACAAAAGCGTAAATCTTTCAGAAATATTTTACGAGTTTGAACAATCTTTCTACATGTATACTGGACAGTACGACGAAGAATAAAAATGATAATATCGTTGGACTGAATTTTACTTCGATTTATTTTCCCGACTGGTCAGAAATAGAAACAAGCATCCAAGGTACGTGCAAAGCACCACTAAGTTAACGTGTTACATGTACTCTAAACAATTTTAAAACTTCATCGCATCGACATCACAATATGTCATCTACGGCATCACTTATTTACCTTTGTGTGGATTTTTTTTTCAATAGTTTAAAGCCTTTCTAAATTATTACTACCTGAATTACAATAACAAAAGCCTGTGCAACTTATAAAGTATTTGAATTTTATTCCAATAGTTTCCAAGCAGATCACTGAGCATGCACGTTTGAAACACCTGCAGGCGAGATTCCAATGTCTAAAATTAGCGATTTAACTTAATTTAAAATTAAGTATTAGCGATTTCAGATAAATTCCAGGCGCTCGATTTTAAGCTGCCCTTTTAAATGCATATAGGCGTATAGACAATGAATATCTGTAATGATTTTCTGAGGGCACTTTGTTAGTGTTAGTGTTGGAATGCACGTTGTGCAGTTTATATATGCAATATGTCACTATGATAAATTTAGTGGTTTAACGTGACGCAATCTGAGTATTTCCGTTTTGCTCGAAAAATGTTAGGATCCATATGTGTGACCAGCAATACGATGGAACTTTTGCCGATTGAGAAATAAAACTTGCGTCCTATTTCAGTTTCCACGTTTCAACGGCATTTACAATTCCAAACCGTACGCACGTCACCATTCAAGGCTATGGGCATGTCATTCTATATGGAAAGTCCAACCAAAACCGGTCAGTCAATATGCTAAAACACCTACTTGACGAGCTTCAAACATCGAAGTTACGCGTATAAAGTACGAGAATTCGCAATATTTTAGCGTGTCTTCGATACGTTTTTATTACCTTCATACGTGTAATCGGAAGGCAGGTGTTTTCACCAGGCAACGCCAATTCATGACTAATGTAGAAAAGACTCAATAAAACTCCGTAAAAATAAGAAAACTCGACTATCTTACCTGTATTGACACGTTGCGGTTCCACGAGTGGTGCCAGCAGGAGGAGAATGGCGGTGCACCCCAACCACGTCCAGTTCTTAAAATCCACACGTGCGTCTCCGTCAGCCAAGGTCAGAGTTCGGGCAGACGCCGCTCTCGCCCTGTCCGGGACGGGTAACCTCCTGGGCCCCAGCCGATGGTACCACCTCTTCCGCATCTTCCCGGCCCGGGGGGCGCTTAAGGCACCGCGAAGGTAGGCCAATGAATCCCAGCGACTCCCGGGTTAAATCCACGCCAGCGAATCACGAATGCTCGTCATGGACGGTCAGTTGGGCTGGACACTAGCGGGCACACTGGAGCACACCGAGGGGGGGCAAGAGCGCGTCATCCCCGCTCAACGCTGAGCGTACTTCTTCCCTCAATCGCTGCTACGGTGGTTGCGCGAGAGAACATTCAACCTGCTCGCATCAGCTGCACACTCCGCTTCTGCCTGCGGCTCCGGAGCGCGGCTGGCTCTTATACGGTCGAGTCCGATCCACGCCATCTAGTGGGAAGAGAAAACACCAGCGTGGTTAATTGAAGAATGGGTGCCGCAACTATATACATTTTAAGTTCGATGCCAGCAACACCGATATACAACCGATTTGGGGTTATAGACGAGTAATTATCGTGCGCGGTAATGGTATGTATAGCAAAGACATGCAGATTTGGAATTATGTAACGCGAGTAGAAAATATAGCTAGTTAATAGAGTGTCAGCTACCCGTTAATGAAGGCCGGGTAGCTGACACTCTATTAACGCATCCATACGACACGATTTCTCGAACACGTCATCAGTTTAGAGCAAATAACGTTCTTGGGATGACGAGAATGTGATTAAGAAAATAACAAATCATGTTAAAATAAGTTACTGCATAAATGAAGTTTATCTATTACATTTTCCTCAGGGTATTGGGTGGGAAATCCAAAATGTGTTGATGATTTGACATGCTGAACAATCACGTGCAAATTAAAAATCGATTTTTCTCACGCAAAATCACGCCTGTCAAGGTGCGATTCGCGAAGCTTCTGTCCGAGTACCCCAAATATATTTAACTGCAAAAATTCCAACGAGATGATATTAAATGCTCGATCGTCTTTTTTAAATATGTATACAGTATGCTATAAATAGTGTTGTCTCGTGTCCATAACGCTATATTTGCATAACGTTTCCGTACATGGCAAGTGGACACGACGCGACGCTTTAACGCTCGTTCATTTCCATAACAACTCTCGCACGTATATGAAAAGTGAAATTGAAATTTCGTTTTGCCCAGGGATTGAGACTGTCAACAAGGCGATTAACCATAATAACCGCAGAAACTCGCACCGGGCAACAGAGTGGTTCCCAAAATGGTCAGCATGCAATTTAAACAAAGGTTAGGGTTGGCTTCGTACGTGATATTGGTCACTGTGCGCTCGGGTTGCCCGGAGCATTTTCTTTCTCGTGTAATTAAGCGCCCATTAGTGTTATAAAATAATGAGCAAATGAAACTAAAAATGAGCAGATAAATATGGAGCGTCCACTTAATTTGTGCTTTCGTTTAGATGGGGGGCTAAGAGAACAGAAACTGTGTCTAATTGTATTTTACTTAAAAAAAGAACTATAAACTTGGGAATAAATTAAATACAATTAGAACAAAATGTACATGTAACATTAGCCATATTTGACATCTAAAACAAGCATGCGTCCACTTTTTCTCAATGAGGATGTTCGACAGTGATCGTGGCGACTCCAGGCTTCCGTCGAACGGATATTCGTTGAAGGAAATAACGCGAGCGTGCATTTTTGAAAATAACATTGAACAGAAATAAAACTAAATTAATTCCTTACTAGAACGTATAGATAACACATGTTCAGCCTCGTGCCACATATATAATGGTAATTCTATAAAGGCATATTTAGCGCCTATCACACCTGAGGCATGCTTACTTCAAATGTCAAAATGATTTAACATGATCAAAGGCACGAGTTTTGCTAAATCTATGCTCATTTTCCTGTATCTGCATGCTAGGAGAAAATGATCCTTATATTTAAATAAAATAAATATACTGTACGTCAGAGCAATTTTTCCTTTAACATTACACTAAAAACATGAAAGCATCTTTTGCACGTTGAAGGGCTGCAATAAGTTAAAGCACTTCTTGCGTGTATAAACACACACGCTAAACGTGTTACAGTGCTTGGATGCAGTCATGGAACAATTAATTTCTTGCCAGATTTTTAAATACCCATTTGATCTTCCAACTGCATGGGTAAAAAGTTGTGTCCATTCAACAGTTTCACGAGTAAGGGTAGGAGCAGAGTGAACCGATTTCAGATCAGCTTTCTGCCTCCGATTACTAGCGCATGCGCATTCGCAAAA